>CAJDSM010149028.1:0-12357 GCA_903981925.1 Ostrea lurida
TGTATAGCGCATACAATACATATAAGGTGGTATATGCTTACTGCTTGACAACGCTTTACAATGACAAACATTTGAAACATGTGGATGATAAAAATAAGAGAGTGAATAGTTCAAATACTCATTATTTTTTGAATAGAGAATAAAACATTCAACATTCACCATCCAATTTTCCATAAAAAAAAAATATAAAAAATGAAGCGAGGTTCTGAAGTAGAACGAAATAGCACACAATATTAGATAACTATAAAATGTGTGAAAACCTGCACTGGAATTCGAACCTGCTGACCTGACATTTCAGAAGGGCAACTTGTGCTAATCTTGCTCTGGGTTACTCCAACTAATGAATAGTATGAAATGATTGGCCAGATAACACCCTCGATTATGTGCTATATTTTCCATACATATGTTTTCGAATAGTATGGAAGTTCACGCTCACAATTAACGAATATTTTAGAGATCTACAATCCTCTAAAACAGCCAGGGCCGCCCTGTAAAAACCTGTATTTGCAATTTCCATAAATCAGTAACATCAATAAATACAATATATGTTCAACCATTGTTCCTTTGTTGTTTTTTAAATACATTGAATTAAAATTGTCCTACACAAGCTAACAGTAATCCTCACGATTTTCATATCTCCATTTAGATGTATACTTTTAATGCTATATATAAAATATCTCGTATTCACTTTACTCTGAGCCACGTAGAATTCCTTTATTGACAGATGGTTTAAATATTAAAAAATTGAATACTATAGAGTGTCAAGTGATTTTGTCCTAAATAGATAATATTGTAAGTTAAATAAAGACTTATATAATTTCAGGGCATATTTTTTTTCTTAAAGACACATTTATTCTAACTATGTTATATAGAAATCAAAGAAGTGTAATGCAAGTTCCCAAGCAAACGCTTTGTCACATGTCGATCAAGCGCTTCGGTAACTTACACATTGTTGTACATCATCTTTTAGCACACATATATCCTAAATCACAAAAATATCGCGAGAGCACCTGATAGAATGTGTACTAGTAATAACCAGATGCAATTGTGTTCGCATTTATACAAGAATGTTTTGGGGTTAATTTTATATGGGTGGGAGGGGGTGTGGGGTTGGGTTATTCGATATGCAGAGTTATGGAGTCTGATACTTGAGATAGAAGAGTCCAAGTAATAAATTGACGAATGATAGATAGTGAGTTGCGATTGCAATGGGTGGTTCTCCAAGTATGAATGTGATATTCTGAAGCTTCACTGACTTCTTGCGATGGGACACTATATGTCGGTGCACGGCTTGCGATAAGTAATGTCGACATCCTCACGCATTAAAAGAATAAGAGATTTCCAAAATGCAGTACTAATGGTGCTCCAGCGATGTTTTTTTATTACCATGTTGTTAGTAATTCTACGTAAACAGCTGAATTTATGACACATATGGATACTCCTCTGGATAGCCAAGAAATAAAATTAAGCTCATTGTCGGGTGAATATCAAATAGTTCAAGGCTTCACGCGCGCAGTGCATCGTTTCAAGTCTCTCACCCACGGCGTCCTGATACTGCCTTCCGAAATATGTTGTTGTCCGCAACTCCTCCTAAACGACTTGCAGGATTTTTATGAAAACCTTCTTTGTGTGTTGCAGGAGGAGGTCTATTGGGTAATCACTAGACATACCATTAATTGAGCCAGTAATGACTTAATCACATTCATCATATCACGGGAAATTTTTATTTTGTGATTTCGATAGTTATTGGGTAACCTGGATATCGTTGATCATTCCACTTGTTTTCTAATACTAAATAGGCATGTTGTCAAACTTTCGAGACCACAATTATTTAACACGAAATCGCTATGACCTTCATTTTGACACATTACTACTTGGCAAAGTCAAGTGCGATTGGGCGTCAAGACTCGCGCCTCTGATAAATGGACGACTGGAACAATCGGTATCTTTTGCGTCAGTATTATTAACATGAATACCTTTTGTGAGGTGGGCTACGCACTCTTGCATTAAATGGGAGGACTAGTGACATAAGCTATCAGAGGAACAAGGGCCTCCCTCGTGTGTGATTGGAATGGAAGCGCGAGACTTTTAAGAATTCGATGAAGCATCATAGTATCATTTGTGAACAGTTGAACTTAGGGCATGTGCGTCAACCAATGTAGTCCGTTCGATTATCCTCAGCAAACAGATTACCACCTGCTCTTTCACACTAAGAGGCAATCATAATATTAACTCAATGTTATATGATATCAAACAGGTTGATTTCTTTTCAAGGCAAACAATATCTATTCTATAATATAATATATCTAGAATACGATGTGTTATGTGTCGATAGTATGTCAGGTTATAGTCATTGTATTATAGTAAAAGCACGGTGTGACACACTCGCACTACGCGGATGGGAAGTTTATTGGAAATCCCGTATTTAGGACAGTAAATGATCTTTGAGAATATATAACTTTATTGTGCTTTTCATTTTTCTGTGTCATAATCCATTCAATATGAATTAAATTTTACAGTTATAATAATCAGCACATAAGTTACCAACGAATATGTTTGGAATCATGCGAAGGAGATTTTCCCACATGAAATACATAGTGCTTATATATGTCTATATGAAATTAAACGAATGTATGGTACAAGACAGTATTAAAACATGTTTTCGGATTTGAAAAATTATGCAAAATATTAAAATACAAAAGACCAGGTCAAAGGTACTGTAAAGGCTTTGGTACCTGCCACAAGGAATATGCATATCAAATTATTTTAAAATATGAATTAGGTTCGCGGATTATAAGCGTAAAATGCACCAAGTTAGATTATATCGTATAACCTAGGTCAAAAATTAGCTTCATTCCTTATATATTTAATTTAAAAAAATGTATTAACGTTGTGTAATGAAAACTTGCGAGATAATAGGATTTTGAATGAGGCGGACGAATTTACCGTAGCAACAAGTAGAAACAATAACGTTCAAATACATGTGACGTCATTCCTAGGATGTCACAAAGAGCAAGTTAGATTATACAAAATAATTGATGTTGCTCAACTTGTGTTTCAGCCAATCAAATTGCTATGTAACAAGTCAAAATAAATTATTTTAAAATATGAATTAGCGTCTACGGTACTCTTATGAGATATGACCAAAGGTTAAAGTTGTTTTGAATATTTTCAAAATGGAGTCAATGGTCCAAGGTCACTAGGTCAACAAACTTGGAAACGATGGAAAGGTCTTTTCAAATAAGAAATGAATCTTATATTTTTTCGGTGATGCAGGTATCACCGAATTTAGACAGTAAAAACTCATCAATGCCGCGAAGCAGACGTGCTAAAATCTTCCGTTCTCATCACCTGCATATCACCGAAAAAATATAAGATTTATTTCTTATCATTTAATTAGGGCTGCGTATCGGATGAAATTTTCGTTATCGCGATTATTGCGATATTTTCAAATGAATTGCAATATGTATTGCAATATTTTAGATAAGATTTTCTCTCTTATTTTATTGATTTTTAAGATTGCCAGAATGAATGGAAATTAAAAAAACGATCGTTCTTGGAGCTATTCAGACAAAAATATACACCTGGTTGCTAAACTCCATAGCTCTATTGGTAAGTCGAAAAGCTATGTCTTAGTGTTTTAAACATCCACAGAAATGTTTCAGTCATATGAAACGTAATATTTGAAGCGAGAAATCTCGAGTCTTAAGTGTAATTTTTATTTTCGGCGATATACCGGTATTGAAAAAACGTATCGCGATACGATATTTTTTAGTAACGAATTCGCAATATATCGGCCAATACCGGTATTATCGCACAGCCTACATTTAATATTATATTACAAACAACAAAATATGTTCATTAATAGACTTTTACTTGTTGTTCAGGTACGTGATCGAAAAAATTCACCTCCGTATCCCTCAATTCTTATAAAGTGTTTCAACCAATGAGAATCGGCGCTAGTGATCATGTGAAATAAAATTAAATGATAAGAAATTCACATGCTGAATATGAAAGCAGTACTTCTTATGATTTGAAAGATATGGCTAATATTAAAATTTTCTAAAAGTAGGTCAAACATTAATGTAAATGGTCACAAGGTCAAAGATTTTGAATGAAAAGGTCTTGCCACAAGGAATACACATACTTTAATGTGAAAGGTCTACCTCTAATGGTGTAAAAGATATTAGCCAGATTAAAGTTTTTTGCCACAGACAGACAGACGCGGACAGCCCAAATACTATATATAATGCCCATGAATCTTTGATTCTGGAGCCATAAAAAACATCAACACATATTATTTTGAACTGTCACTCATTGCATTTTGTAGTCTGGCAACTTCATATGGATCTCCATTTTATGTCATGTACTGTATAAAAGGTGCATACTTTCGACTGGCTCATATTTTAGTCGTAAACTGCTAGATCCAAATTGATCAAATGAGACCATTTTGTCAATATACTGCAACAATATGTAACATATCTGCTAATATGCATATTTAATTGTTCTTCGATCATGCCCCAAGTGGGCCCTTGACCAGTGAATATGGATCTGTAACTCGATATAACTTCTGAAACTTACATTTAACTTCTATAACTTGCATGTAAATAATCTTCATAAACACAATTATATTGCCATATTTTTAACCGAATCAGAAATTTAGTCTGATGAAACACACCACTTGACAGTACATTGAATATAAATAATAAATACTATTATAGCCTGTCTTTTCAGAAAATGTATCGGTATCTAATATAAATTGACACATTTTAAATGTGTCAATTAATTGTTCCTCTATCTTTCTAAACAATCTGAGTCTGTCATAATTTTTGCAGAACACAATTATATGCTTTATCTATATAAAGCTCATAAAATCAAAAGTGCTTTGTTGTTGGAAAAATAAAGAAATGTCTCAAACAGCTGTATAGTGGGTCAGCTAGGTAATAAGTAGGTCAAGTTATAAGTAGGTCATGTGTATATATGTACATGTTGCTGAAGTAGTATTTGATCTTGGCACAATTTCGTGATCATTGTTTATGTAGCTCTAAGTTTATGTTAAAAAACTTGATATGAAGAGAAGTTTGGTACATGTACAGATAAAAGGCTAGAAGAATTAAAGGGAGGTCAGAGCATCACTCTGCTTTTGAAATCTTTAAAAAACCCATAAAAAGAATCTTTGAAGATTTGTCTAAGAGTATGTTCTGGCAATCCCACCCCCACCCCACCCCCAAGTGTTCGAATTAACCATAGACCCAATCTGATTAAAATACAGATCTCTCATATAGCGCATGGTGCAGAGATCTGTATTTTAATCAGATTGCCATAGACCAAGGCTACGTCAAATGACACTGGTCTAAACAAGCAATCTGAAGTTCAGCTATGTACAATGTATAGGTTTTGAGTTTTAGTGTTCACAAAAATTGTTGACAGACAGACGGACGGACAGACAGACAAAGTGAAAACTACAGGGCGCCGCATCTCTCGATGCAGGGCCCTAATAATATAACTCCTTTTTTAGTCTGTTTAAATAATAAGTAAGTTTGTAGCAATTAGAGCCATTAAATGATGTGGACTTACAAATTCCTCGTCCGTGTCTTTATTTAGGAAGGTCTGATCGGAGAGGAGTCTGCTGTAGCCAGTCTGTCCTGCTCTGTCAAACATCCTGTCCCTGAAATGCACGTATCACAAAAACAATCATTTGAATTTTCAAGAATACACGTTTCCTTATCTATTTTTAAATCATGTCCTTATTTCATCTTAATTAACCCAGAAAGTTGCTTAATTTGGGCAGCTTCACATGTCAGCTCAAGCAGTACCTTATACACAAAGGAAGAATTAAAAATGTGAAATGCAGCTAAATAGCATACTGGGTATTCAGTTTATATATATATATATATATATAGTTTCCAGTTATTGGGTAGGTATACAGAAATTACAACATTTCAAGGACATGCATGATTACATGTATTATAATATCTGAACAAATAACGTGACACTTAAAAAAAAATTGTTTTCCCCAAGCATATCATATAGTCCATTCACTAAACCCTCTAGTACAAACAAATAATATTCCAGCGTATACTATATTCTTCCTCTTCCTCAATGTTATTTTAAAAAACAAATTCTCAGGTGTATTTGCTACAGGTAAAACAAAATTATCATGTGTATTCGCTACAGGTAAAAGGAATTATGGTGAATTTCAAAACTCACTGTTTACATGTTCTAAGTACATGTAGGTGGCAAAATTATCAGAGAGAAAGTATGTGCTATATTTGAAGTTAAGTATGTAGCTTCTACAATGTCAAAAACTAATAGTGGCATTAATGTATCATTACTATATATAGCTTACAGATCGGTACATGATAGTATCACATACTATTAGACAAAACAAAAAGTCACGTTAAGGATCTGTAAAGAAGTCGAGTAGCTAGAAATAACACGATTTAAAATTAACCTCTGCAGACTGCAAAGTATCTCCACTGTAGAATTCCTCTCACATTGAAAATTCGAGTTTATTAGTTAAAGTTGTCACGTCCTCTTTATATAATTTATAAATATCAGAGGAAAACGATGAAGTCTCCTTCAACACACTACAGAAATATTGTGCGGGATTTAGAAACAATCATATTTCCCACACAGTTCTAAATATAATCCATAATTTTTCCAATCATGTGACCAGAATAAAATATATCCAAGGTCTGCAGTCTTGTGTGTATTTAAACTGATCAATCACCAATACAATGAATGCCACAATCTATATACAGCTGTACATTTATACTGATAATTAAGTCAATACAATGTATGTCATGATCCATAAATACTATATACACACGTACAGGAATGAAATCATCATTCACTGAAAGTTTATATTCACATATGACGTGTGTTTATGTTTTTTTATGTAAACATGAACTCAAGTTATTTTAAAAGTATCATGAATTTACGCATTTCAATATGATGTATCAAATGAATGTTAATCCTCCATGATCTTTGCATGGTTAACTAGAACTGTCCTATCGGGACTAATGACTAATTACCCCCCGCGGGGCACATACATTAACAGGTGGAACACCTTACAGAATTCTTCTCTCAGAATTAACCACCGGACAGCTTGCGTTCTAATCTATATGAGGTTTAATTAGTAGAGATATATAAATTCATTTAGGAGGAGTTGTGAACAGGATATTGGCACTAATTGCATTTTCACAATTTGGGTTGTGAAAAAATGCCTTAAGTCCACAACGTTTTCATTGATCTTAGTTACAAATCAAATTTGGTCCTAAACAAGAAATTCCTGACAATATGCACATCTATCCATGTGAGTGGCTGATCTATACATTTCCAAAAAAGGTTTCATACAAAAATCTGCGAAGTCAGTAGAGAAGGAGTTGCGAGACAACGCAACTGGGACTCGCACTAAGGTTTTGATTTTGTGTGAATAAAATGCTATTATTTTAAATGTCCAAAAACGTTCATATCGTTGTACAAAAACTTGTTCCAAAATATAAAAAGGTGTGCTCGGACAATATTTGTACATTCTGCCATTTATATTATTTCTACAATGCACTCCACAAGTATGTTTCATTATAAAATCCCTGCATTAAGTCGTTTAGGAAGAGATTGCGACAACCACCACTGATTGTATAGTTGAGTGAGGTTTTTCCCGAATGTGATTATATGCCTAAGTTCCAAAAGGCGGTGTGCGATATGTTTGTATCAATGATTAAATTGTCCCAAAAATAATTGCCCCACAGATTCCTGACCAATAGTGCACAGTCTCCTATTTATTTTGTTATTCAGTGAGCGTCTCCATCAAAATTTCATTTGTAAATTCTCTGTCAAGGTCGTTTAGACAGAGTAGTGCTGGACTCTTAAATTCAATTCCATATGTTCGGACAGTAGGCGGACACGAAGATGGCGAAATCCAATATACCCCCCCAAAACTCGATCCTTGTCATTGTGTTGGGGGGGAGGGGGTGGTGGAGGTGGTGTTGTTTCAAGGCTGGGGGAGGGGTTGGAAACCTATAATGGGATTAGTACTACAGTTCTAAATTCCCACTGGCTAATTTACGAAGCATACAAATTGTGGCTTACTACTAAATTATATGTTTTAGATAATATGAGACGCTCTTCTAGAAGAAAAATTCACACTATATTATACATCTCTGTTGTAAAATGAAAGTCTCTACTGGTAGAATTTATATAAACCCATTGGGCAAGACACAACTTCCAGGAATGAGACAATGCACTCCTTTAATTAATTTATAATACGTACATGTAGGTATTCATTTAGAGTCTGCTATAGTATTAGACAATAGGCGCCTCGTGACGATAAAATACCGGCTGGGTTTGCTGGGGTCTCACACACTCTTGGGAAAAGGTATTTCCAGAATAAATATATTTGCGAATTCGATTTCTAAAAAAATATCGTATCGCGAAAGGTTTTTCTCAATACCAGTAAAAGTATTCGTTGAGAAGATGCTTTGGGGCTGGGAAATTACGTTTGGACTTGAAAGATTTCTAATCACGCCAGATGCGAATTTTTATCTGTGTTCTCACCTGCTGATTAAAGCATTTTCTGTGAAATTGTTCATGTATACACTTATATTAAAGATATTAGTTTTTCATAAACTTCCAGTCTAGTCGGTGGCACGGAAGTTAATTAGCTAGGCCATATAGGTTACAAATACTTGAGGGTCGTGACTATACCCATTTATAAAGTATTTCATATAATTTTGCATTTGAGAAATATATCTTAAAATCAAATGAAAATCCCAGAAAAAAAAGAAAATAGTTTGTAGTATTTTCTTGCACTGAAAGACATAAGTAGGTATTGCTTTTAATAAATTATTTCAGATCGCGAGTGCATTTGAGAAAAATAATAGTTGCTCAATAAGATAATATCGCTAAAAGATTACACAAAAATTTTTCATCTCCGATACTCAGCCCTTAGTATGATAGCAGACAGTACTCACTATGGACTCGTATGGTTACTCTTGTCTTTTTTGAGTAATGTGGTACATGCAGAAGCTAGTTCAAATGTGAAAACCACAATGCAGCTCTAAGTTTTGGGAAAAAACATATACATTTCATCCAAATAAACGTCGATCAAATGTTTTTTGCTTTTTTGCTTATTGTGTTTGGTGGTTTTTGGCTTATATTTAAATTTATCTTATTGTGTTTTAAGGGAGACTGGTGTAAGGACCCCACTTAACAGTTGTTTAAAAGATTATATTCTTAAAATATCCAAAAATATCTCTTCTTAAATGATTATGAAACGAAAATGACTCAAAAAAATTTCGATGAAGGGAAAACTGGGAAAATTCAACTTTAGATTGGAAAGGAATAAAATTTAGGATACCATTTTGGTGGTTGGGATTGTTTTCCACTTACCATTGCGAATGGGAGCCCCTTGAAAAAGGAGGCCCCATTGTTATAGAGAGATAGTCGAGTAATAAGACAGACATAAGTCAGAATGAGAAGAAAGTATAATGAGATTAAAACATCTTATATTATTAAAATATCTCCTGATAGTAAAGAAACTTGCGAGAATCCTGCTATTTATTTAACAGCGGTACCAGGCTTTCATACAAAATTGCATGCATCATTTGGTGAAGGGCATCATACTACCGGATGTGCGGGATCGAATACCACTTTGTACAAATATAATCACAACTATACACAGATATAAAGTCTCTTCATCAGAGATACCTCCATAACCTCGAGATCAGGCCCCTCTAAGGCTGTGTCTGACTTGATCACCAAGAAATATAATAAAATCTATTTGTAGTTTATATTTACATGGACTCATTAGTCTTTGCCCTGTTATGTGTGCGGCACAGTATGAGAGGTTAACCAAATCAATATAAGTCTATAATATTTTACATAGTGCCATAAGTTAGAACATTTAATTACCATATTATCCAATAAGACCTTGAGCTTGGACTAAAGGATCTGATTGTTGTAAGATCTCCTACAGTACCACTGCTACTATTAACAGAGGAGGAGCGACTTATAACTACCAAATTGTGAAAACAGTCCCTTAAATTTCCCTTCATCACATAATGTTCAGAGTCTGACAAAATTTAATGAAACCGCCGCGTGGTATTGTTCATTTGCTTGGAACGATATCTCATCAGCTAATGTTCTAATGAAGATTTAATTTCAAATGCGGGTTCGTGGATCGGTTGTTTTATAAACATGTGTGCGGGACATTAAGTTTGTGTAGACACTAATAGAGGGATGAGAACTTGTGTTTGGTTTGTTTTCAGGCATTTCTGTCCTCTCACAATCACTAAAGGGTTCTTCTTCTAACCTTTCCTCTCGAGATACGCTATTTCCTGTATAGCTAGTATCATTTTATCTGTGGAGATGGCTTTTAACTCTCTGCATTATTTCTCAATATATTTTTTAATTGATCTTTGGGTGGTACTTACTTGTCTATAATCTCTATCATCTGCTCAAAATATTGTAGACAGTTGCTAAGAAATCATCATAATACATTTATTTGTGTAATAAACCTGCACCCGATCTAATGTGCAACATTCCACTCCCATTTATTTTACATGGCTTTGTGCAAGATTATAATTCATTATTAA
This sequence comes from Ostrea lurida, assembly GCA_903981925.1. Classification (NCBI taxonomy): domain Eukaryota; kingdom Metazoa; phylum Mollusca; class Bivalvia; order Ostreida; family Ostreidae; genus Ostrea; species Ostrea lurida. Next base: position 10,599 of record CAJDSM010149028.1, read on the forward strand.
AATAAGTGTAGGAAAGATCTTTAACATCTGCCTTTGCATAAGAAAAAAAAGGTGCGAGTGTGTGTGGCATATAGAGGGTGTAGTAGTATGTGATATTGTTTTTTTTGAGACAGAAATGTAATTGATGCTTAATAAAATATTCAAAAATAATTTTACTAGTTAAAAATTCTATTTTGTTCATTCGACGAGTGTTTATGCTATATTTCATACCATACAGTTATTCATCTTTATTTGTTCTACTAGTCCTGACACATCATTATCCTTCTGGTTTTCATTTATGTGCTACATAGTGTGACAATGTTACAAGACTAAATTTTTTTCTTTACAATATCACAAATTTATATGAGAGGTTTTGCCGTATATCTATTTTCTTAAATTTTCTTCATCTTCTATGTCATAGTAACTACTTTTATGTGCCCACTTCATTTGTATGGGGATAAGTTTAAATGGGTTGAGTACCCTTCTCCCTTATTTTGTTGTGTAGGAACCTAATGGTTCTATAGGAGAAGAGAATTTAGCTCTTCAAAGGTTCCATAATTGCAAAAATAAACAGCTGCACCTTTTATTTTAAAATGGGTATAGTCATTGGCGACTGGTAGGAGGATATATCATAAAAACACGAAACACTTTTTTATACTCACCCTGATAAAGCTTAATACTGAGGAGTTTTTGGTGTTTTTTAACACATGGGTAAATGTATTCAGGGAGAACACCTCGTGTTTTTCCTAGTTGCGTGAGGTGGAATAACTAGTGAGCAAAGACCTAGTGCTTGGTTTCCCATAGTAGTTTCTTGTTTAATTAACTACTCTTTAAAGTCGGGTTAATTAAAATTTTACATATCACAATCCCTGCTTTGTACTTGACATGTATTTAAAAACTCCTGAGCATCATGTTGGATCAAAATGAGCATTGGCATATAAGGTTGTAGTTATTCTAAATTACACTCATATTCAAATGATGCATGTCTAATATTATACAATGTACAGTACAGATTCCCCTCGCTCACTTTACTCGAACTTGATGACCTCGTGTGAAAAAAGAGGTACCGCCCTGGACTAAGAGTCAACGGTACGATTGTAAATAATTACACTAGTGACACCGTTGAACTTAGAAGTACGTTTAACTGGTCAATTCAAAAAGGTCCATAAGTCATGTAAACCTCGGTATCTCAAGGGGAAATTATTGGCAACACGTGGCGTGTTTGTGTTGCGTGTGTTGTGTGTGGTGTGTGTGGGGGGGGGGTTCCCTTCCATTAAAAAAAACGAAACTTTGTAAAAGAAGGTGGAGGGAAAAAGTCTACATGTATTAAATAAATAAAAACCTTTTTAAACTTTACAATTAGTTTTTGAATATGAAGGTCATTATTAAAATTTGTTCCAGTCCACTCTATTGCGAAGAAAATAATTAAATAGTATGAATAAAGAAAAATATTGCCTCTTCCCTTCTCTGAACCCCAACGCGACGGCCTCCTAACATCCACCAGGACCGGTAATGTTGGTCTGTAATAATGATGATTAGCTCGATATACCCACTACTCCACCCTCTACCAATTTTATAACACATAACGTGGTTGTGGTCTTTTTTAATACCAGGGCAGCGTTGGTTTTCAGGTGGTATAAGTATAGAACCACGTTATAATTAATCCCATTATATATAATTCAGACCCAAATCCCCTTACAGGGTTCCGTTGGCATACTATGACTTCACCACTAGTTAGTTAATTCCGAGATTTTTCTCTTCTGACTAACAGTGAAGCGGA
>CAJDSM010149054.1:0-11968 GCA_903981925.1 Ostrea lurida
GGGGGGAAGAGAGGATATATAAGCGCCGCGCAATCTAAGCGCACAAGTCACGCTATAACAGTGGTAAACCATGTTTTGTTGGCATTTCTTGTTATGTTAGATGCTATCAGCCGCCGTTTGATGTGCTCGATCATGCAAGATACTTTTTCAAGTTAGAATATAGTTATGGATAATGAGCTCTGCTTTATCTTGGATAAAATCATATTTGAGTGACAGATGTAGCGTGGTAGCGTGGTTCCGAACTGTCTGCAAATCCAGGAAATACGATTCGGAGTTAGGCAAGGTTTGTGTTAGGGCTCGTGCTTATTGTTTGTTGCGCAACAGGATAGGAAAAATATGAGTGATTTCATGTTTACATGGACTGTCACTGCTATGCTATGAGCAGCCAGATCTATATTGTAGTTCGAACCGAGTAAACTGGGATGATGTTTTGATAAGGTTCAAGTGGTCTCTCAGATATGTAAATGGATGTTGACTACCAACTTTCTAAAGACTAAATCAATGACAAAAGCAAGAATATAAATGGGTGTTTGTCCAAACGAAACAATACGATAACCATAACCTTCAACATAACTTTCGATGGAAAACTATCAGTTTGTGGATACAGAAAGTGTGAAAAATCTTGGAATGTATGATCGACAAATCCGTTAAGATGGAAAAGAAATGCAGTTTCGTTGCAAGATCATGTTACATGATTTACGTCGGATGGCAAGAATTCGACCAGTTTTAATGAAGATGCTTGTAAAATTCTGGGTGATTGCTCGTTCGTTACATAGAGGCTGGACTATTAGGTAACGCTTACTGTATGGAATTAAAACATTCAAAACATCTCAGCGTAATTTCAAAACACCTGGCTGCAAGGATATTATACGGACGAGAAACATGATATATCACACTCGGTTTTGATCAATCTTCTTGCTTCCGTTGATGTTTATGTATCAGTACAGAAAATTCTCCTATTATTGTGTTTAAAAGGGTCTCCAAGCTTGCTCCATGGATATAACGAACTCATGTATTCCATAAGACCCGAAAGATCTTGCGTTCAGAAACGAAATCTACTACTGTACCATAGTCAGCAAACTAAGACATACGGTGAAGCAGATTCGACAGGCTGCATACACTCCTGGAACAATCTGCTAGCCAGCTAGAAGACGACAAAAATTCTTGAATGTTTTGTAAACGGTTTTTAAAAACTATCTTTTTTCTGTAAATCTATAACTCATTAAATAGCTATGTTAAATTTACCAGGAACTTTGGGCAGGTTTGTGTTTTAGATTTACTTATTTGTTTTTCATTATTTAGGAGCGTTTATAGCTGATCATATTCTTATACTTTAAATTGTATTGATTTGTACTTTTTATCTTAGTATGACATGTTTTAAAATGTGTAAGAGTATTTTCGTTTCTGTTTCTATGGTTTTCTTTGAAGTATTGATTTAAATTATAAGTATGTTGTACAGCGCTTTTAGAGTGATTTTTTAGATAAGGGCGCTATATAAGTGTATTTTATTATTATTATGACAAATAATATCCAACCATGGTGTAATGAATACTATGTAGATGGTGTGATATTTTGATACACTTGTAATTTTGCTGTGATTTCGAAAATGTATGAAATAGCTATGGTGGCATATTATTCCTACCACTTGTCACAACTTTTTCAGATTGTCAGTCGTGTTTACTTGTCAGATAGTGATGTTGATCGACTGGTCGTGAACAAAAACCCTCGTTCGTATTTTCTCATTACCATCAATTCTTATCTGCTAATACCATTCCCTGATACAATTTTCATCTTAATATTCCAAATTCCTCAAGTAAACAACATGATCGAACAAGTCGAATTAAATTATCCCGCAAGTCAACATAATCACCCAACAAACTGACAAACGCATCTCTATATTGACTTGTCCGAACATTCTGTGGACTACGGAAACGTTTACGGAGCACCTCTTTCGTAACTGGACATGCCATTTTCGTCTCGTCTTTATGAAAGCTTGTCGACTTGTCATATCATAATACATGACTGTGTGCTAATAAATGAATGATGCATTTAGGGCGTGAAGCATTTTTTACGATTATACTTTTTAAACTTATTTTAATTTGACAAGTGGGCAAAATGTCCGAGACGTCTTATTAACTGACAAGTCGACATAATTATCTGACATATATATGCTCCACCATGTGAAACAGAATTACTTTGTGAAACTTTCATTTCTACGTCATCATCGCTCACTTGTGACAAGACGTCACCAGGTTTGAGAAAGGTATCACATATATTACTAGGCTTTGCATGTCGCCTACGGCTAGCCGCTGTATTAGTGAAATTCCCTTAATGTGTTCAAATTTATTCTATCATTAAGCGTTAACAATGTTAAGAATATTTACCCTAACCATTGTTTGCATTTCTTGTGCATAGTTATTTTCATTGAGAAAAAATCTCAACTTAATTCTATCATATAAAAATGGCAGAAGTAAAAAGTCTAACGTATGCATAGTCCAAAAACCACATACAAATGAGTGTGAGGGAACAATCGGAATTCGATCAATAGAGGGAGGCAGGATCATGGTGCCCTGGAGGAGTTAAGCGATCTCCTGCTGACGGTCACACCGGTGAGCCGTAGTCGAAATCAAAAAGTAAACGGTTCCGTCGTCAAATCTAATAGAGAAATGACAGTCTAACAAAGGGTATGAAAAATGAGTCGAACGTGATTATGATTAGTGATAATTTGTGTCATGCAAAAATAGTTGTTAGTTACTAGGCCGTAGATTTTGCAGAAATTGATGATTTAAACGAGACTTTGTTATAACGCTGCAATCAACTGTTGGTTAGTGTTGGCTGTTTAAAAAAAATCATACATGCATGGAATGCCTTGCGTATCGAATACTGATGATACATACACATAGCAGGCTGATGTGGTACTTACTAAAAGAAAGAAGGTTGACTATATGCAAAGTCAGTATCACGTTTATCATGAGATGTAGTTGTTCAGTCTGCCTTAGAGTCAATATTTAATGTAATAATCCATATATGAGCAGATGTGTCAGATTCTAGTGGTGTCTTTATATTCGAGTTATGTCGGATATGATTCAATGGACATAATTGTGAAAATTATGATCTGTTATCTTATCACCTGTTATCTTTTCCAAAAACCAGGTAATATAGTCTGATTTTTTTTCTCAAAGAATGTCTAAGATTACTATGATTTTATATTAATTTAGAAAAGTTTTTTTTTAATTTATACAGATAACGAATTCACCATGGTGATCCGCTTTTCTACTTCAATATAAAAACGCTTTCGCGCAATTTGTCTATTTAAAAAAACAAACCACACGCCTGTATTTGATTGCCGATAAGTCACCATCTTACGCTTTGTGTGGTCCATCTGAAGCAGCCAAATACTAGTTCACAAATGTAATTTGCATTCTCATTGGAAACATGTTCAAAGGTGGGATATCAGACAGCATTGATTTAATTTGTTGGCATTTCTTATATCATACCCATCCATGTTTGATTGATTGATTATATATTGTTTTACGTCCCGCTCGAGAATTTTGCACTCATATGGAGACGTCTCCATGTTTGAAAAATCCATGTTTGAAAAATCTGATGAAAAGCGCATGCATGAAATATATTTTACATCAGTCCCCCACGAGAGGGTCCGTATGGATACACAAGTTATACATTGTTTTTCGTTTTACTGCACTGTTTCAACATATTAGTGTTTCTTAACAAAGTATATACTCATACAAACGTACAAACAAAAATAAAGAAATAAGCGTTTCCTGAGAAGTATGATAACGCAAATTCTGAACTGCGGAGCAAAGGCACGATGTAATAGAACAGATTGTACACCATTACTGGAGGATTCATTCTTAATGGTTTAAGATAATGAATGTACAATGTATAAATTCTGTATCATTATTGTTTAAAGCATATGCTTACTTTTATTCTTAGATGAAACAAATGTTTTGATTTAAGGCTGTTCCTTTGATACTTGGGTCATTTTGTTTTCTCCTTTGTGTATGTTTATCACAAGTATAAGACACCTTTGCACTCCAAAATGAAATTGAAACGAGCCTAGGCCGAAGTAGGAACAAAACGAAACCAATCTAATGCAGGGGCGGATCCAGTTACGTGTATTTTCAGGGGGGTCAAATATGTTAATATATTTGCATATCCACTGTTCCTCTAATGAGCTAACAATCCACAGTGCCATAGGTAATCTACCAAAAGATTTGTGGAAGACCTTGTTTTCCACAACGCATTAAATATTATCTAAAAGAAACAACAGCATGTTCTGATTATAATATACACTTCAAGAAGTACTGTTTGGGCAATCAGATGTTTCTAACAAAATTAGGTGCTTGTTTCCACGACTAAAATTTGTTTTTATCGGGATATTCTGTTTGTGTTCTCAAATATGCAGATATGTATCATAGAATCTAAAAAGTCCTAGTATTATTGTATGCGTATATGTACTACGTCTCGTTTACCAGACTTTGTGAGCCCATGACATCGTTACAGCACGCAACTGGGTAAATCAAAATCAATCAATCATACTATATTCTGGTAGTATCCAAATCCGTTGTTTCCTAACTCTGTTTGATTTTTTCTACGCAAGGCTTTCTTTTACTTATTATACGCAATCTTCAGTTTGCTAACTAGTAGAGATTGCAGTGTCTAGCAAATGAATCATACTACCTAAGCTTTATCATTACCAATAATAGGCTCTGCATGTTCAACTATTGTTCTCTTGTGATTTCTGTTTTCATCACCGAATTTTTACCTGACACTTACATACTACTTCACTACGTATCGCTATTACCTCTCCGTCTTACACCATCTCTCCCTCATTCACGTCTAGCTGACGTGCTCATATCTCCTCTCTCTTCTCCATTCCTCTCCTATTCTTCTATCATTCTCCATACAAAACATCGTAGGAATATTGACACTTGCTACACTCAATTTCATCACTATAATTCACAAGAATCATCTTGAATGTTAGGAAAAATCCCTCTTCACCCAATCACCTTTTTGTTTACCCGTATTCAAATAAATACAGTAAATGTATGAATTATAATACAGAAATCCATGTTTTGTTACTATCGAAATTGTTCTAAACAATGTAGATCTAAAACCCGGCAGGTAAGTCTACCATCACAGTCACCCAAATCGCTTACATACACACTGATTATACTTGATCTTAAATATACCAATCGTATGAACAGATTCAAGAAAAAAAAAATAAGTCCATTTAAATCAGTAAGGCACTTATCTGGAGGACCGCTAATATGCGTATACTATTGAACAAAAAATGGGCACGAATTGTCCCCTTTAGTAATGATCTATTTTATTTTATGAGACAGAATTCAGCAAAAGCTTCTACAAGAAAGAAGCAATCTCTTGCAGTGGCCTTCAAATCACATTGTTGCATAATTAATTGGACGACGTTTATTTATCAATATAATTGATTTCATTCATATCGGATTTCCATCATATTCGATTCAAACTATCCAATCGACAGCGTAAAATAAAAGGTACTCTACAGAGTCTCCCTGCTCTGCTTCTTACTTTGCATACTTTATTGAATATTACATTAACGGCAAATTAGACTAATCAACGATGACAAACGGGACCATTCAGCTTTCTCCATCGTCAACTTCCCATATATGTAGCAAATATTCCCATCATTCACCGGTATCATTATTTGTAGTCTCTCAACGTATTCGATCACGCAAGACATTGTTTTTAAGATCAGCAGACTATTTACAGACAAGTTGTTCGTACAGGTTCAACTTCTCACGTTTAAAGCAGCATTTCGTAAAAAATTCTTATGGTATTTAATACAATAGGAAACACAGACCGACCATGAGCTCAATCAAAACAGTTATTGTTTCATGGCCATTAGTTAAGCCCTTTTCTTCACACACCTGATTGACTACGGACTGTTCCGTTTAATCTCTGATCAAGGACATAAGCTCACTGCAGGAAGTACCGCGTCAACAGGGATATCACACTCCTCCTAGCTCACCTGATCGCCATCTCTGGTCCAAGGCGACACTGCTGCCCAACTCTTGTTTCGTATTTCGTTGGACTTACGAGATTGATAAATGTTCGTGTTATTTCTATTGCCTTTACATGAAAGCGCAATTCCTATCAATCAATTGACGAAAATCAGATGCATTTTTCACCTTGAGCTACAATGTCCCAACTTGACGTGAAGGTTCCCAATTGATAGAAAGTTTATATGTCAAAGAAAAGAAAACAAAGATTAACAAACAGTAATCATGCTCGCAAATCCCAAACATGAATAAAAAAAAGAGTGGCAAAACCGACCCCTGGACACACCAGAGAGGGATTTAGTCATCAGAAGGAGAACATCCCTTAACGTACACACCGCGCGTGAGCCCTTCTCCTATTCAGGTAAACGAGTATCCTTAATCAAAAATCAGTGCATAAGAACGGTTAAACAATTCTATGAGAACACTTCAAATTAAAATATGTCATTGGGTCAAAGCTGCCCGTTTTCATACTATATTAGATATTGTTACGTTCTCATTTTGGCGTCTTTGTTGGCTACGATTTACTCCTTACCGACCGGTCAACGGGAGTGCTTATAAAATCTTCTTCCTAAAATCTGCCCCACACTACATATCCAGGCTTGTGCTTGTTCCGCACTTATTTTGTATATCTTTTTATTAGGAGTTTGAAATTACATTGCTCTTTCTTATTATTCACTTTTTTCATAACATCGCGACACCTTGTAGCTTTAACACTTTTCATTGAATACACAAAACCCCATACAGACTCGGAAAACATGGCTATGCCATCAGCCATATTCATGTAGGAATACCAGACAACTTTATGCCAAAAGCTCATGATGCAATGTTCATCTTAACCAAAGAACATGAATCCAATAACGATAACTTGAGATTAAGTTATTGTTTCATCTTGAATAAATTATCTGTTAAAGTGACTAAAAACAAGCGATAGGGCCTCTTTCCTGTTATACAGCGTAATGTAGATGAAATGGATGGATACATGTATGAAAGGATATTGCTACGTATGACAGCCTAGGCAGGAATACGGACTTATTAAAGTTTCTGGTTTCACTATTCCCCAGAAAATCGAAAAAGGCGTAATAAACATTTGCCATACTTCAAATCTTTCTCGGACCACAAACATGGGTTGCCACCGCATCTCTCGGATCTTATGCAATTATACAATGAACAGGTCACTTAATTTTTTTAATTATTCATAAACTAAACCTATTGAATCATTCTTACCCAACGGATTTATTTGCATATCCATTCCCATCAACTTCCGCCTTATGCAAGGAAATCTATTCTTCGCCTTTGGCCACGGAATTACGTGTAACGTTGATTGACATACAGACGACAAAAGAGTTATCCCGCTTTAGAACTTCAAAGCGAGATCAAATCGCTTTATAGTAAACTCACAGTATTAGTTACCCGTTCTGCAGCATAGGGAATAATAGTTATCTCATAACCGCCCAATGAACCAATCAAAGTTCATAGAATCTAATTTGCAGTATGAAAATCGTCTATATGCTAGTATGTGTTTTAAAAGGTATGTATTGAATATATTTCATATTATTAATAGCCATTTAGCTTAGATGTGCATAGACATAATTTGAAACCAAAGGAAAGCATCTGAAATACATTACTGATTATTACAATACCATACTCAGATTTATCTAGAGATAGGAATTGTAAAATGTGTAAATAGATGTGACCGGTTGACAGGATATGTTGTTCCTCCAGGTCATATATACACATATTAAGGTTTCGTGCGTCGCCACAACTCTTCATTTTTGTATCCTTATAAGAGTTATGAATATCGATCAAAACTCTTCCTATCTGCCTTTTCCAGTGTAGCATGCTAGTATTCAAAAGCATGTAACCTATCCTTACATATTACAATAATATTTAAACATATTTCTTACTAATTAATGCGATGTCAGCAGTATACATATAGCAGACATAACATTTCATTGATATATTTTTAAAACGGTATTTAATCAATAGAAGGTTGTAGAACGGTAACAAGTTGTCTGATGTAATAAAACAAAAAAGGTGAGATAACAAGAATCAGTATCCAAACTCTTAAGTTCCTCGTAAAACAGAACACCAAAGTAAAGTTGGGCAGCAACACGAGAACCTCGGACCAACCATGAGTGGGATCAGGTTGCCTAGCAGATAAGCATCCCTATGACCGGACATCCTCTAGACCCTTTATCTTGAACCGATACACTATTAATCCTAGTCAAAATCACTGTAGATAAACGCTTAATTAAACATTTGCCATGAAATAGTCAAACAACTTAATTCATTCAAATACGGATACGTATTTAATTGCAATAGTAAAATTAGAAATTCCATATTCAAAGATTAGAGGATAATCTCCTCGGCATAGCTCTGATCCTTCGAAGTATTTGGCTCCAGTCGTGTTGGCACACACCTTGTCACCTCCTTTATTATAAGTTCACTTGCATTTGAAGTTTCACGATTGTCGTTTGGAGCATCCCGTGAAGAGACAGTATTGTCGAATGCGCATCTGGGCATTATATCAGCGATAGTGCAATCTGCACGATAATATTCATTCAATTATTTCTCCATAACCACTAAGCAGTTTTTCATAGTAGAAAAGATATCATAGCAATTACAGTGAGATGAGTTAATATGGTCAAGTATCTACAACGATTACATAAAATATTTATTGAAACAAGTTCGACTTTATTTAATTGACTAACAGAATCCAAATCTGTGATAAGACAAGAGTTTTAAAACAACCACGATCATATAAATTACAGCCGTATCGCTTTTCCTGTACCTCACTTTTCTTACGTTCTAGTAACCAATTCTTGATTCATAATTTCATTTGTACAATTTAATCTAAACAATCAATCAACATGTAAATCTATACTGAATGGTTATAAACTACACTTCATTCTCCACATGTCTTTTATATTTTAAATGGAGAGTTAATTTGTAATTTCCCTTGATTCTGAATTGGAATACTTATCATTACATTTCATGTATAAGCTAAGAATTATAATTTCGAGATAGTAATTATAATAAATGATTTAAATGCCTTGTAAGACACAACCTACGATTATCATAGCAACCCCAGATAGGGTTTAAAAACAGGTAAATATATCTCAATTGTAAAATCAATAAGTGTATCTCTTTCCATTTAATTTAGATGGCAACGAATACAAATTGCCAATCGGTAAACGCAAGACGTTTCGGGCGATTAACCGGTAATCGTATGCAAATATATAAAAAAAAAACCATTTGAACACAATGATGGCTTCAATTTCTCAAGTTTTCTCGTTTAATGACAAAAGTACAATGCAACACTCAGTAATATTCTTTCACGTTTAATACAATAAATGCAATGTGTGAGAAAACGAAGAAAGATTAATATTGCACAATTGCTTCAAAGAAATATATATCCAAAGTCCATATTCCAAGTTTATTTCGTTACTTTCACCATTTCAGAAACTAATTTATCAGTAAATGCCATGCCTCAACATCAGTGGAAATATTGAAGGCGGCATATTCAATAATTAACCGTGTGTTTAAAAAACAGCTAATTAAACACTACACACAGTATCTTATTTCTTTGAATCCACGAAAAAACCCTGTTGCAGAACTCGATGTAAACAGTAATTAGCACCTTTCTTCACCGCTCGCCTATTACAGGAACTTGTCTCCAAATTAACTAATTCATACATGAAAACTCAACATATGTCCACATTCAAAGCTTTTGGAAATGAATATGGAAAATCGTTGCAGATATCATTAAAATATACATTTTTTTTTAGTCTTTTTTTCCATTAACCATTACGGATTGCAACCGATTACACGTCGATCGAGTAACCGGTTAACCGATTAAAAATGACACCCTAATTTTAATTTGTCTTAAATTTCAATTGTTGAACATAAATTTGCACTCCAAAAAAATAGCGCTGCACCCCCTTAGAAAAAATTGGTTTATATAAAGAATGAATAACGTTTTTTTCATGAACATGGCTGTTATACGTTGTAGCTATATTGCCTCTGCTGTGGCAAATTCAATAGATGCGCGTTAGCGCATCTAGGAAATATTCGCCAGAGACATTTTGCATTTTTAACTCATGATTCACTGTAAAAACGTTATTCACTTGATTAAACTTTGACATTGTGTATTCACTGTTGTAAGACCCCTGCATTATGATGCGCGATCGATATAAATTTACTAAACTATCTATCTAGAAATATTCTTGCTGTTGCTTCTATCTTAAAATCGATAGAAACATAAACCGTTTCACGTTGTTTTAGGTAGTTGTTTATTATTGAAATCTACTTTAGCCAGGTATTTTCCCTGTCGTGGTCCAACAAACACTGAGTTGCATAGGTGTAAGATTTTGATGTGAAATTTTCATGTGCTAAAAAGGATATATAATTACAAAAAAATCTTCGAATTGAAGCCCACATAATACAAACTGGATGAAAATAATATATCAAAAGTTTGAGTTGACTATCTCAATCCATTTATCATAATTTTGTTTTTCAAAAGATTGCCCGATTATACGGCCTTTGCGATAAACGTAACAATGCAATGATGCATTTTACGTTCCACTTTGCAATCCAGTACGTACTAACAATGCAGCTCAAATGACGTTACCCAACGCATAGGAAATTTAGGGGGAAACTTTTTTTTTGCCTCTCCAGATTATTGAGTTATAGAGGCTAAACATCTAAAACTGATTGTGTGTATTTTTCAAACAGTATCTCGTAGCATACATAAATTATTATCAATAGTACCAGTTTTCTAACATAACATTGTGAAGTCATGTTTTAATAAATGATTTAACCCTATGCAAGCATTTATTCCTGAAACAGAAAGAAGTTATCGCCCTGTGGATTAGAATTCCAACATTTAGCTGCATTCATATTTTATTTTTATAAAACAATCATTTTTAATACAAGAATATTTTATTGTAGTTAAATTAAAAAATCTTAAAATAAGGTCAGAGTTTGCACAAACTACAAAATCAAAATAGCATTTTATCTTAAAAACATTAATAACATAAAATATATTAAAATTTGCAATAAGCATTGCACCGCTATATTTAGATTACTTGAAGTGCAAAAGGGGCATACAAAGTGTCAAATCAACAGCATTCAGAAAATTCAAGTGTGATATAAAGTATATAAACATTTTGTATTAGTTTTATTGCTAATGTCACAAATTTGATAATTTCACTGTACGCCTAGAAACAACTGACGTAATCACACCAAACAGTCTATAATGTCCTCCCGAAACATATGCACACCGGAAACAGTTATAATGCCTGCGTAAAATCACTAAATCATCCCGCGTGCAACGAGTCGACATATTAATTACGGTATAATAACGTCAAAAACGATCGGATTGCTACGACACGTAAACAAAAAAGCCAAGATTGAAAAAAAGTTTCTGGACAGCCTTTCGATTTACATTTAAATTCGGAGGATTTAGATAGTTTGTTGAGGAGAGAAATTCTACAAACACGAATAGAGTAACTAGTTCCATGTGGCCGTTTTGAGAAGTTGCGATGAAACTGACCGGATTTGTCTGATTATAACTGCAACGAACGGCCGACTCGGAATTCTAAAGTTATTCTAGGAGGAATTGAGAAATTTCGACGGCTGCCAATTCTTAATTCTTAAAAGTAAAATCCTTGGTTTTCTTCTCAAAAAGTATAGAAACATATTATTACATGACTTCTGGCGACTATACCGGAATGGTTCCCCTCGGTAACAGGATACGCCTGATTTATAAGTCACCCTCTCCTACCGGCATCGGGTGACATAACACTCCAAGGCGTTCCTTCACCGGGGAAAAATATTCCGTATTCCCCTCGAAGTCATTAATTTATTTATAATGAACCCAATTGAAGAAATGCAGTCATAGCATA
>CAJDSM010149078.1:515-17217 GCA_903981925.1 Ostrea lurida
GAGCCCTTCACCGGCTATGGTGAGGGTCTCGAAATGAGTGAAATATTCTCGAGTGGGACGTAAAACAATAAATACACTGTAATCAATCGGCACTCAGGGCCTTTGAGCAGGAAGGGATCTTTTTCGTGACACAGGGCCTCGGTTTTTCCGTTCTCATCCGAATGACCGCCCTCATTTAGTCGCCTCTTACGACACGCAAGAGGATGCTGGGGACCTATTCTAACCCAGACCCCCACGGGGTGTATAACTTTAGAATGAGAGTTGATAGAGACCTGGGATCTTCAGAACTGTTAAGAGGATATATAAACTGGTATCAATGCCAAGATTTTAGTGTCTTCAAATTGGTATCAAGGTCAAGTGACTCCAGTGACCTTGAACATAAAAACGGGTATAACTTTAGTTAGAGAATTGATAGACATGGGATCAGTGGATAACAGGATATATGAACTGGTATCAAGGTCAAGTGACCTTCACCTAAGTGACCTCTGACCTTGGAAAAGTTCAGAACCAGATCTGATAGACACATGGAACCTTCAGAAATGATGAAAGGATTGTGACTGTGCAGCATCAAAATGCATTATATTGCAAAATTAGCCATTCATATTTAAATAATGATTGTAACACTACATTTGGGGTTGTGCGGAAATCGGGAGATAACTTTAAAAATTATAATTCCTTGGACTAATACGTGAACTTAGGAGAGGGCGTTCTTAGAAGTTTTTCAGAACTTGGATCCGAACCCGTGAGGATCCGGGTTAGAATAGGTCCTCAGCACCCCCTTGCGTGTCGTAAGAGGCGACTGAATGGGGTGGTCATTCGGATGAGACCACAAAAACCGAGGCCCCGTGTCACAGAAGGTGTGGCACGATAAAGATCCCTCCCTGCTCAAAGGCCCCGAGTGCCGAGCATAGGCCTAAATTTTGCAGCCCTTCACCGGCATTGGTGATCACGTCTCCGTATGAGTGAAATAATCTCGGTGGGACATAAAACAATAAATAATCAATCAATCAATGTGCCCGATCCTTTTGTTGTATAATTATAACGATAAAATATGTTCAATTCAACACGTGAACACATGTGAAAATTTTCATGTTTTTCAAAAATGAGTTAAATCTTCAATGTTTAACATCAAAAACGTTGTCAGATCAAAAATTGTGAATCCGTCCCTTTAATTGACAAAATGCAGATTCATTTTTTTTTTTTTTACACTGTGGCCCCTAGCTGGGACCACAAAAGGGGAGAAACAGTTTACACATAACCCTAAACATTTTATTTAGCCAAAAATGTCATGAAATGTTTCATTATCATGATAAAACTTGAATATCCATCCTTAGCTGTCACAGTAGTTGTTTTGCAGTCTGAAAAGCTTTTGTTTTAAATTGGTAACGGTAACCACTTCCGAAATGATAATATAGTTCAATTCTACCATTGAACTTTGGCGATATTATGATAATGCTGGGGCACCGTATATGCGTGTTCTACTTTGAAGATGTACATGTATACAAAATAGAATTACATCTGTATCTTCAAAGTAGAATACGCACGAATGAAGATAAACGTGTGGATCGAGACTACGAAAAGTACCTGCTACAACAGCTTGTTCGACATTCCACGATCCGAGTTCTGGGATTGATCCACAGACTACCAGTGCCTGATTGTCGTCCGTTATGTAGTGCGTCGTGAAATGGACCCAAACAGGCTATACGGTATTTTCGCTCATCATCCTCATGTTTGTGCGATGCGGCGTTGTGATGCACAGGCGCTTGACGTTTCATATCAATATAATAAAAAAAAAATTATATTGATATGAAACGTCAAGCGCCTATGCTGTATCAACTGACGAATGTAGATTGACGTTATTTACTATGACGTCACAAGTGATAACACAAAAGTAATTTAGGTAACTCAGTATATTCCAGTGGAGGGGGTGTCTCAACCTACACCTTCGGGAACTGACGTCCCGCTGAGATTTTTTAAACAATAGACCCTTTCACGTTAAGTTCCGCACAAGGAAGATAAAAGTGATATCTCAAAGGGTACGGCAAGATTCCGCCCAAACCCCAATAAAAATTGAACATCCTCCTCGTTGAGTACAAGTGAGATATCAGAACTTACAATGTCCTTCACTCATGTAATTAACAAGAGCTAAGCTTTCTCTTTTTGTGTTTACAAATAAAGATTGCCTCCTCCCCCCAAGAACAACTAACTATGTTTATAAATTACAAAATGAGATCGAAGAATTCACTCGCAACTCGTTTTCTAGTCAGTAAAGAACCTTGCTCCACTTTCTGGGATATAAACAATTTGCCACTTAAACGGAACACACCGTATCTAGCATATACATTACAATGTTAGGGTAAACAAAATCAAAAACAAGAGGCCCAATTGGCCACATCCGCCTAGTCCTGAACACTGCTTTCATAATCAAGAAAAGCAGAGTAGTAGCAAAGATATCTTAATTCATACCCTCTATCACTAGTGGCGCTGTCCCGCACCCAACACCTTCGAGAAGGGGGAGGCATAATCTACATTGGAGGAGCAAACCATTAAATCTTAACTATCATATTTCGGAAAGCTTGCTGGTAAATAATATATATTCACTGGGCAGTTAGTCGTCCTGGTTTTCAAATGTAAGATAGATGTTGTTAAAAAAGACATTAATCCCTAAACAGTATTATACTATGAATAAATCCACTCCCTATTGTGGCCCGAACAATCCTAAACACCTGGGGTCAGGATTTAAAACTAAAAAGAACTTTTATCCGTTCACTTTATATCAAGGAAGCTTCTCTAGCGCCAACGGGTTCTTTGTGTAAACAGCACGATTTAACAAGAGATATTCTGATCCCTGATGAACTAAATCTACATTAATGGTAAATATTTTAATTGAAATGTTCACGCTTAGTCGATGGGACCACAATTAGATCCCTTAATCCTGTCCTGAACATCACACACCACACACACCAGCTACACGGGCAAGATTTTGAAACAAACTAGTGAATTTCCAGATCTATATCACTCACGTTTCATGGCTTTTGAATTCGCAGAGCTGTTTTTTTCTGGCGCCAAGTGTTTTGGAGAAAAGAAATTTTACAAAGAAGTTTCCTCTATACTACAATCATAATGATAGAGAGGACCTATTGATCAAACCCATAACTGTGGGGCGCGCCACTACCGCACAACTGGACAGAGACAGCTACATCACCGAAGTTTGAACAAATTCTTAATTACCCCATCTATTATTCAGGAACGTTTTCTGATAAGTTAATTGCTATGCTTTTCCTGGCCTCAGTGGTTCCCCTTGAGAAGAAAGACTTTGTAAATGACACCACAGTAGGCGCAACCCACTATTTTTTGCATCCTACACAAGCAGAACATCTATCTCCCCTTTATGCACTGGGGGCTCCTGGTCCTTCCATCCCCGAGTTGGAACAAACTTTGGAATTTCCCATTCTACCACAGGCAAATAAGTTTGTAGTCCATCTCAAAGTTTGGTTGAATTTGGCCTCAGCGGTTGTCGTGAGAAGTTCGAAAAGTGAAGGAAGCTTAACAAAGATTTATGGTAATCAAGGACCGGAAGCAGAAACTACGCGAATCACCACCAATATGGTGCTCCACACCTTGAAGCCTCTTCGCCAATGCGATGAGGTCTAACAAGGTTGTGCAGTGATGAATCTTGCTATGCCCATGGACAACATCACACTACATCACACTTTTTGTTGTTGTGCGTCGCCCGGCAGTCGAAAAGATATTGGTGCTGCTCAAACCACCACACACCCATATTTGAGAGCGTTCACCACACACCGCGGCAGAGACACCAACACACACACACACGGTCAGAAGATTTTGACCGGTATGCTTATGTCACTCTGGCTTTTTAGGCAGCAGTGAGGGTTCTTTGTTCATTTGGAGCGATCCACGACCTGCTTCAGACTAACAAGCAGGGACCTCCGTCACCTATCTAAGGTCTATCACCACATCCGATAAGACGGACCGTGATTCACTACACACTAGATCCGAGCTCTGCGAAGGAGCATACATAACGCGAACGTATTTTAAACGATCTTAAGTTTTTAGACGAGGCTGTTGGATGTAGTTCGGCGGCTGGCAGCCCCAAAAGGTTGCCCTTCGAGCGATAGGAAGTGCTCCGAAACTGCAATTGCAACACCGATCCATGGAACATCTGTGCTGCATTACGTCCCCACGTTCTGAAGCCATTATGACAATTCCAATATTAATTGTATAGAAAGAATTATGGCTTTAAGGTTGAACTTCTAGGGTTTATCACATAAGGAACAGAAACTAAGTGAAAAGAGTATAAAGCGTAGATCCGTAGATCACGAGTCGAGTCGAGAGCTCTTATCCTACTTAGCGCAGCACCAATAATTGCACGGCGATTAAGATCGTAGTTGCTGTACTCCAACGTTGATCTGTAACTTGGTATGGCAAAGCAAATGCCGCTAAATATAATATATAAGCTAGGAGAACAAAAAGTGGTGGTAAAACTGATAATTATGAAATTCTTTAAGTCCATAGCCGGTCTACGAATCTTCAGTGAAAAGACTGGAATTGATTCGAAACCTAAAAACCATCGCGCTAAACTCTGATGCACGTAACGGGCACATAGAGCAGGCCGCACACCACACCTCCGTACCCAAACTTATCAAATGCCAAAACATAATCTCTTGCAAGCATGTGAGACGAACTTAGTGCGGGGAAGACTGTATTTTATATCGGACTGACTGACGGAACAAGCAAATCCAAAGTTCGCTTCGTCGGACATAAAAGGC
This sequence comes from Ostrea lurida, assembly GCA_903981925.1. Classification (NCBI taxonomy): domain Eukaryota; kingdom Metazoa; phylum Mollusca; class Bivalvia; order Ostreida; family Ostreidae; genus Ostrea; species Ostrea lurida. Next base: position 5,306 of record CAJDSM010149078.1, read on the forward strand.
CGGGTCATAACGTCACTAAAGGATCGGCGGAGATAACGGGAATTTATAAGTGAGCTCGATTTAACTCAGATTTGTCGCTTATAGTCGCCAGAAATCCTCAACATCCAACCCTCCAACAACGGCAGAGAAAGTGGCGAGTTTCTCAACAGGACCTTTTACAACAAACTTCAGCCACGTGGTATACACAATGAGACAAGTCACTACATAACCCAGCAACCATCTTCAGCTAGCCAAGTGTTGTCCGATTCGACTTACTGTCATTAGTCCCCCTTGGCAGATTTAAGTCAAACGAGCACTGACACTCTCAGCACACCTCACACGAACGGATCGGAAGCTTATCGCTCTTCCGAGACCCGAACACACACGCCTACGAACGTGAACAATTGTATTGAGGGTTTTTATTTCTCGTCCTCTTTGTTATCTTATCTATTCGTGTTATCACATCTTGTGCGAGCTTCATCATCACCTTTTCTTTCATGCGGAAGAACGCGTATTAAAACTTGCCCTATCTCGATCTTAACGTCACGTGTCTAATCACTCATCTTCGAACTTTGGTTCAAGCCCAACTACACATCTCTATTTCGCACACACTTGCTACAGATTGACAGTCTTGCCATCAGTTCATCATCTGGGTGGATCACATAATCGAGTCACACCTCTAGAAACCTGGTCAAAACTTTCCTTCCAAAAATTGGACACCCACAACTCTTTGGAAGAGCCAATGGAAACTTTGTAATCTTTCCACCCACGACACATAGACGACAGTAAAATTACCAGTGCTGTTCAAGCTTCACGTTTAATAGCTGGAATGAGTTGGAATGGTTTACATTTCTGCCAAATGCAACTGTCCATCTTTAAACACTCTGCGCAACGCTACATGGAAGCACAAATAATAAGATACCCTCCACCCTCACCTTGTAGGGATTCACACCTCTCATCTCTATCATTTGGTAGTTTTTTGGTCAATTTTCCCTATTGTTATCGGGATTTTCTGTGAAGTCGGTGTTTAAGGAAGTAAAGTTAACGTTGTTCTAGTGACGTCAGAACCAAATATTAATCAGCCTTTTTATAAGACTAATAGCACACAGCAACGAGACTCACTCATTACGGAATAAACGACATCACTTCTTTGCTAAGTAAAGTCTCATATAAATCATATAACGGTACCTCAATTTTTATGCATGCCAGATGGCGCATAACTTCGACAATTATATGTCTCTTCAGCTGATGCTCAAGACCGAAAATGGTTAGGGAAATTCCGAAATACAATGTAAAGTAAAACGTTAATACAATAGTGATCAATGTAGTGCCTAAAGAGATTGTGGGGCCAAAAACTTATCGAAGGATCAGAGCTTCTGCCTGCAAGGGAATAATGCTCTTAAATTTTGATATAATTTCTTATAGTTTCCCCCAGATGAATTAAATACATATCCGTATTTCAAAGCCTAGTAACATCACGCTAATAGCAACATTGGGGCTTGTAGAGACCTCTAACGGGGACTACACCTATCTCACCCACAGAGCCTGTCGACCGCAGGGGTGCATACAATATACAAATCATATTAACAGTACTCAGATTATTACTATTGCACCAGATGCAAAACATTTCTGAACAAATTATGTCTCTTCAGTGCATAGATACAAGGACGCTAAAGTCAGACACCCATCACTCGACGATAACCTACTGTCAAACTGGAAGAAATAGAATACTTGTCTCAGAAAGCATATTTTTGCGAACGATCGGAGGTTATGGAGGGAAATTCAAAAAGGAGCCCAGATGTGGGCAAACAAGATAAAGTGAAAAGGCGTGACAGGAAGGCTGGCCGACGCATTAAATTATATCTAGCTAGATGTAAGTTTGTGTAATACAGTAAACCATCACAGCCATGCCTTCTCTTCGTAACTTGTATTTTCTTAAACGATTATTGAGAGTATTGATTGCCTATAGGCACGCCGGTCGTCTGCCAAATTTACCGCCCTCTTGCAGTAGAGGGGGGAGGTTTTAACACATTTTCTTCTTGTCGCCTCAGAATATTCATCCCCAGGTGTCACAATCCGATAAGATGCGTGTTCTGGACGGTAATTGTAAAACTCACAGAGACACTCTACTAGCTCCACCCTCCTCCTCCAAATCCGCCAGAGAGATTTGACCTGTCTGACAAATCGTGCAGGGCAGGGCGAAGTCTTCATCCAGCCGTCCCGCGGATATATTTTTAACCTATATTTATTCTAGCTGGAGTCGGAGAAGCTAGACACCTTTCCAGCGACTCTTTAACTTTCATCAAGCTTCAAAAGTGTAGACCGAACTAGAATATCAGAGACACACACACAGATGAACATGAAGACGAGAAGATTTTTATGGAACACCTAAGTCATCACGCCCACGAGACCAGTTAAGTCTGAGTGTCTCAGAGTTTGGTCTCAAAAGTGAGCTAGTCTAGCTCTCAACGCCAACACCATCAGCTCACACCACACACTACATATTCTGAGTGTGGGTTATAAGTATATGAACTAACCGAGCGCTCTCGCCGTTTACAATATTTCAAACAACATCACACACACCACCTTTCACGTTAACAAGCGCCCTCTGTCAGCCCATGGGCGCATCAACGCACTGAGTGGCAAACGCAGCTTGCCCGGTAAACAAAACTCAACGACTGTTAAAAATGTTTACAAGTGTCCCCCACCAAGAATAAAGTTTAAGTAGGTTCGACAGGATGTCAAAGACTAAATGCGATACTAAGGAAGTTTCTGTATCGAATTCATCCAAAAGGACAAAGAGGCAAAGGAGGAGCATGGGATAAAAGCTAGCAAAAATAGGGAATTGGAAGCTCCACAAATTGAACAATTGCTTGGATTATGTTAAACGCGAGTCCTATAAGCCAGCGAGTGGCATTGGATTATGACCTCTTCCAGTATGACAATTATGACCCCGACCTTATGTGTTAATCTTCCCTTATACACCGCACGACACAAACAAGATGACCTCAGATTGGCCCCACTACACACGGCATTGAATGCCTCTAACCAAGGATACTGAAAGGATGATTGAGTTTGACATTATCGGGAATAATAGGTCAATAAAATGATACAGATAAGTAACCCTAAATTTCATTAAAAAGGTATCCGGTACTTAGGTGGGAATAAAAATCTAAACAAACAAGACACAATGCTCTATAGGAGCCTTTTACCTTATCACGACTCAGTATGGGCTCTAATCATACTACTAAAATACATGTGATTAAATCAAGAACCAAAACATAAACATTTGCATAAATAACAACATGTTACAAAATTAAAACTAAATAGAGAGACAAACACAATGTGAAAACAGATAAAGACAAAGATTACAGTACTAAAGATTAGATCACAAGCCACAAAACATGAAACAGAACAAGTGAAAGTAATATAAAATCAGCTCCAACCATAAATTTTAAACGAAAGCAACATAAAAGAAAAAAAAAAATAAAAAAAAAAAAGTGAACTGATAATCAGTCTAAAGATAAAAAAAGTTTAGAGAATGTATTATTGAGATATCGTGAGTTCAAACACATAATGAAAATTTTACAACCTTCTGTAAGACCATTTACAGGACATTACCATAAATAAAAAATTAGAGAAAGGTTTGACTAAAAAACACATACGCGTAAGCGAATGAAACAACCGCATGCAAGATACAGAAATATAAAAAGTCAGAAACAACGCAACAATGTGTTGATTGTATAAGAATGTATGTTTAGGTGATTCCACACAACATGACTACATGTGTCTAGTACGAGGAGCTGGATTTCTTCGCTTTCGCAACTGCACTCGTCACCACCACACTATCATTGTACACCTTCTTGTAAATTCATTTCATGTGTTTGTGAGAGTTTGCTCCCCATCCTTTTTCGAGGGTGGGGTCTTCTCTTAAATTGTCCGCGCTACTTCTTCCACACACCACACACAGCATAATGGCCCTTGTGGGCTCCTATAAACATGCACAGTAAAGATATCTTTAAACGTTGAATATAGACAACATACATAAATTTTATATATTACAGTTTCGCTATTTTTTTGATTTCCACAAATAATTAAAACAGATTGTTTATAATACAACAGCACACACACACACTAGCGACACTGCGCGCATACTCATAATCTGTGTCTGCATGTCGGGAAGTGAAATGTATTTATAAAAATAGAGTTACAATTTGTGGAGTATTTTGTACAACAAATTTAAATGAGTTGTAGCGAATGTGAGTCTAATAAGATTAACTTTATTTCAAGAATGAGTTGTAATGTATTAATTAGTTGACAGCCTTCTCATAAGACATAACATGATAAATATATTGCCAATTTCAAAATGGAATTAAAACTGCTTGCACTTATAAGAACTTTATAGCTATAGACTAAACTACCTGCTATACAAAAGTTCTTTAAACTATACAATTCTACTATGTGGACACACCCCCCTCCTTAATCCTCGAATAGGTAATAATGAATGCTATAATGATATTTATTGGACTGGGCTTTGTGTACTTACTAATAGTTCAAAATTAAAATGCTAATCACAAATTAATAATTAAAAAAGCACAAATATATGCTAATAAATAGGGAGTGGTTTAAACCAAAATATATCTGTCACACTAATTAATATTTTTACATGTTTTCTTCTCGTAACATTTAAAATTACAATATAATTATATTGTTGCTATTGTTTCAGGATCAGGAGGCTGTTTTGAACCATCACTTTCATCTTGTTTATACGAGGTATACTGAAGTAATTTATATAAACAGAATTTAGAAGCAATAAAAAAAAAACGCTCTGAATCGAATTCCTGCCAAACTAAGCTGCAAGTCGCATTCCCTTACCCACCCATTTCTTGATTTGATTCACAAAACTCTCATTGTCACTACTGGTAGTAATATACAGTAAGATGCTCATACGAAAGAATCGTCGACTTCATGAAATTACTCACACTGTCTTACTCACTGCAGTCTTTTCCACTACAATTGTTAATACATTAACTTTCAAGGAAGGCGTGATGAACAGGAGGGTTGCACTAAATGTCCATTGGAGGAAGTCTCAGAATGAATCTCATATTCATTACACTAACAGCACTTCTCAGATTCATTGTCCGAATAGATGATTTGTCTTCAGATGGCAAACCCAGATGGTAGGTAAATGACTATACTGACAGATGTTCATAATCACAAAGAATGCCACGGTGAGCAAATTCAACGAGTAATCGATGTAATGACCATCTAATTTTTGCTTCTCACAATTTTCGATCTCCTTTAAAGAATTATTTTGTTATTTCCAGTAATATGCTTAAGCTAATTCTCACTTACTATGCGTTGTGACTCAATTCTTGCCGCGAAAAATGACATAATAAAGGAAGAGGATGGAAGCAAAACATTGAAAACAAAGGAAACTGTAGATGAAAGTGTCCATAAGTACCGGAAAGAGTCTGCATAAAACAGATGTAATATGCTATCTGAAGTACAGTATATGTCTGGAGCTTGAAAAAGCTAGCAGATCTTTAAAAGTCCTTGCCTAATGTATACCATGTTTACATTTCGTGTAATCTGTAAGTTCACAATATTTTATTAGATTACTGGACTTTGGCAATACATGATGTGGATTTCATCATTTGTCTTCCTATTTGGTGCTATACAATTATGTCGTACATTTTAAACTCATTCTTAAACCATGACCCAAGCACAGCTCTACAGGTACTTTTGTGTCATAAACTGTAGATTTTCCTCTGGTAAGTGCCCCGCTTGCCCCGCACTCCCTATAAAACTTGGAGAAGTACACTCAAAGAGATTATTGTGATCAAAGCTTGCATTTTCAAAAAGTTACTGAAGTAAAGTAGTTAAATTAGATATTTAGATTGTGAATGGGCATCTAGGATCTGTTTCGATAACTAAATGCTTCTTCTAGAATATGTATTATCCTTCGAAATGATGGATAACTTCTCAAACAATGTTTATTAGAAATAGTTAAAATCTTTGTCAACTCAAATTTAACCTTGGTTATGAAATAATCAATCCTTTGAATATCATCTAATATTTACGTCAGCTTAGGAAAATGGGTATGAAGTTTAAAGTAATTTCTAAGATCCTACAAAAATAGTAATATTTCAATGTAGTCCCTTCTACCACACATATCCTGTAACTATAGTCTTCTATGAGTACCTTAATCAAATTAAAGTAGACTTTTCGAATTTAGGTAAATCATATCGGACATTATTCTCTTAATTCTCAAGTATTAAGATTCTCAACACCGGCTATAAGTATGATAAATCTTGTTGTATGCAATACATAACTAAATATTTATGGAAAAAACATGAAAAAACGTCTAAATATCGCATCACAATAACACTATAATTGCTATGAGGAATCATTTCGGTTTCGCTGGAACCGGGCTATAACACATAGTAATGCACATGCTTCACCATGACCATATACACACACACATTAATACAAAAAAGGGCCAGAGGTTCTTGCGTCTGGAATGAGAAAATTATAGATGTTCTATTATTTCTACGCTACTATCCCGCTTATAATACCTCACATGGACATACACAGTGGAATTACATAAGGTATTTTATTAAACTACATAATCACGGAATGTTGACGCAGCTCAGGTCGACTATTTATTGTACTGACGAGATTAGATATCAATAGGAGACCGTACTAGGGATTGTTACACCGCCACTCGCGCCCTCCTCTGGGTTTGCACACTCTTTCTATAAATTCGTGATTGGTAATACCTATCCAGATATTAGGCATTAATGATTCTTAGAACTATAAAAAAATAGTCATAATTCATTCGAATGGCCGCTATTATGGTTGCAGCTGGATTCTGTAGTACAAAGTAATTGGACATGGCTGACAACGAAACCATCGGGGACATGCTCAACAAACTCGACAAATACCGCATGCCTTAAAGCAACATATACTTCCACCATTCCCAGTGTTAATAAGTACAAAAATCTGATCAACTTTTTTTTTCAACCAGTGAAAATTCCTACACCGAAATAATACGGTATCCATGTCCACGATCTATCGGCCATCTAAAGAAAAATGGAGTGAGCTTATGTTGGATTCCAGTACTAAGAACTTTGGGTATCGAAAGGTAATTGGAACATCGAACAAAATCCATATTGGCTCAGAGTCGACAAGAAAACGGCGGAATAATTGTATGATACCAGTGGTTCTTAAATACAGAATATTATCACTCGCTCCTCTGCGCTTTTCTATGTGGCCAAAATGGTAAGTCTCAATCTATTAAAAAATAAGGTAAATGGTACTCAAACAAGTATCTGTGCTAGTGCTCATTTTTTGGTTCGAACTGGTGTTAAACAAATTACACTCAGTGTAGTCTATTTTACTCGTATGATTTGATTTGTGTTATGTTTAGTTTGTTTTGTTGAAGTTAAAAGCTAGACATGAAAAAAATTCTTATTGAAACATTATTATTATGGTTGGTTTCATCGCAGTTATTTTGATTATTTAACAAAACTTTCTAAGTGATTTTTGATTTTTGTTTCGACAGACTTGGTCTACCTGAATCAATGAGAAAAGTCTTGATTTACAAAAAAGAATTCTTTATTGCAGATAACATCCACCCCTGAAAAACAGGTTTTAGGTTTGATAATATAACATGTAGATATGCATGTACAAAATATTCAATTGTCACTATTCACATTTTATGCTTCATTATGGCTGACATAGGATCTAACCCTATTGTGCGTAACTTCTCCACACAGATCAGCCCCCCGGTGGTGCCAGCTCTATACAGCCGAGTATAATCCTGTGAATTCCTGCATGCGAGGCACCGCGAAACTACTCACATATCATATAGATAACTTGATTTTAATAGTTTGTTAATATGTTTATGTGACAAAACGCTAACCAACTATTACAATAATGCCATCTCTCTTTATTACTAAACAATTAGGAGTAAAGGAAAGAGAAAAAGAATAAGGATTAGCGCCAGTGAGAAACATGCTTGAAAATCAATTAAATATTTGTTACTTAAAACTTTCTTAACAACTACTCAATCATCTCTCTCTGGGTCTGTCGTGCTTTTTATTGAAGTCTGCGCTAATAGTTGTCTTTAATGCTTCTCATAACCTTGTTAATTTCTCCATCAGTGCTCCTTAATTGTATTAAACTGAACAAATCAACAATTAAATTTCAATGTATAGACTTTTTATTTTTGATCCGTATTTGCTGTACTAATTCCAATAAAACTAATAATCACACAGAGGGTCAATATCTTACCTAATAAAGTAATGAGTATCAATTCTTGTAAATAGCTTTAAAAGCCTGCGCTCTCCGACTCTAGGAGCTCTGAGAATATTCCACCTTTGTTCTAGTATAATATTTGGAGGGACCTCGTGTTTATGACTGTACGAGTGGTGATCTTGAAAAATGTTCTTGAAGAAGATCTTGTGCACACCAAGACCATAGTTTGCCTCGTGTAAAGGATGCAAAATTCGTGCTATTGCTCAGGCTCAGTGCTATGAGCAGGAGGGAATTATTTTATAGGGCACGCTGTCGACATTATCGGGCATCGAATTTTGTTGAGCGGTCAACATCCAAGAAGGCCGGCCCCATCTAGAGTCGCAGTCTCACACTAGCTAACCTAAAGTAATATACAATATTATTCACCTTGGTTAAAAAGTCATGCAACGGTGCCATTAAACTGTTCCGTGTATAAATACATACTTATTTATTCGCAGCTCCTAGGAATATGCGGACTTGCTTCGTATAGCTACTTGAATGCATATGCTTACGCTACGGTTGGTACCAGCAGCACGAAATCGCTCAGCCACTACAACGATCATAGGTATATACGGTTATGGACTAAGAACTGATACATTTCTTAAGTATCATGGGGTTTTTTCAGTATGAGTAATAATTGACTTCCATAAATACATTCTGAGTAAGTCCATTATGCCGAAATGCAAAGTTTCCTCGTCTCTATCTGCAGAATTAATTGGGAATATCTTTCACCGAGATGGCAAAAATCTTCATGTAAATCGTACATGTATCTTCTCACAACATCTCTACGCAATCTTTAATATTTGCTTCGAAAAGTCTTCCTAAATTGGAATAAAATTTCTCTCTTCTATAAACTCATACTCATCTCAAATCTAAATTTACCACATTTTTTCAAATCCTATTTGGGTTTTTCTGGCCTTTACATCAGATAAGAGAACATAACTCTCAGTAGATATATTACATGGTGAATACAGCGCATATTGAAGAGAAAGAAAAAAAAAAAAAAGGCAAATAAAGATACCATCATACGAGCATTTATTTTAGAGATTCCAGAGTCTTATGACGTCGGCAATTGACTGATATTCGTTGCATGTGTAAAATATCATTTATTTGATGTCCATCAGAATTCAAAAAGCTCGGTATGAAGATTTCAGGATGATTATTTATGAATGGACTGAAAACATTCATGCATATTTTCCTGAATTTGCGGATTGTTGAACTCTGCTTTTCTCTTTGTCATTAGATGGTAACGAAAACTAGTTTATTAAAATGTTCAAATTCACCTAGTAAAGGTATATGAATTTTTCAACTGTACACTCCGAGAATGTATAACTAAACCCATTTAAATAAAGAATGCTTTGAATGGATAGTTAGCCAGTGGTGGGGTTCTTACACTCAATGTTGGTTCGATGTGTACAAGTACGTATCATACATTACTTCAGTGCCGCTGATCCATTTTATTTTATTGATGAGCGTGACAGTCTGAGTAGTGTCATCGCAATTGACTCTAAAAATAAAGCAGGGGTATTTGAGAGGAAAAACACTTCATCGTCTTGCGTATTTCAACATTAGAGCGAAGGAACTGTATGCTATATCTTATAATAACATTTGAACGCACGCATTACTCGTGTAGCTTTATTTCTTATGAGTTGAGGCGTCATTCAACGCAAAACGTAAGGGATGAAATTACACCCTTAGCGTCCTGGTGTTTGAGTACAGAAATAGTTAAGTCTGATTATATCGTGTACTGAATTTACGTTACCATACCATGTACAACTAAAACCCCAAAAATAGTCGATATCTTGATGAATGTGTACTATAATGTAAAATCAACAATACCCATATCCGTTCGAACTTGTTGAAAGATGGGTAAGCCTTCACGCACAGTATCGATTTTCTCTATTTGATACTGATTCCAATTTTAAGAAATTTTGATAAATTTATGCTTGTTCAATCATATAAATTTTAATTTTAAATTTTAAGTTACCCCTAGTTTAACACTGCATATCTATCGTAATCTGTTATAATATTGACAATATACTGTTATTTTTATGAGCTATTACAGCATTCTAATTTAGTATCCTCTTATTATTGATCTTTCTTGTCTTTATATGTTGAGATTATTTTACCTGTTCAGGTGTAAGTTAAGAGAGATTTATGTCGAAATCATGTCTATGATGTTTGTCATCTATAGTTGTTGTAGGTAGGCATTGTCTTTAATTCTTCAATCTTGTGGGGTCGTCTTTTCGTTCTAATTCTTATGCGATGATTTAACGCATATATTATAACCCAATAAACATGTCGTGCCTCCTAATAATTGTGACAACCGATTTTGTAGTAATGATGGAATATTGGTTTATATATCCACAGAGATTTATGAATCTCTTTCATTATGTATTCCTTAACTCATCTATTGATATCACTCTCTTTCTTAAGATAATTATATTATTCCGGTTGGAGGTGGTTTTATTTTATTTATATCTACAATATTTTGTTTCTCATCTATTTTAAATCTTTTCGCTGTTCCCTCATGTTATTTTGCTTTCCCTACTTAATATAAGGCACTATAACTATTTCATTGGTAATTGTTGAATTGGGGTGTGTCTTTTGGGAATGTTGCTGCCAAGCGCCTGGGGGGGGCTCCCCTACTATTGGTTATGAGACAAAGTGTTAACTTACTGATGCCCACTCCCTAAAGGCCTATACTGTACAATCGTTCTTACTATCCCCCTATGCCAGTTTCCGTGAGAGCCTTCGTAATATGTATTCTTGAAGAGTCAATAAAAACTTTAAAACAACGAATCGTATATCTTATTTGATTAATTTCTGTCCGGAAATAACACTTAAAACACAAAGAAGAACCAGTCAAGTTTCAATGGTTAAATTATTCACAATATTGTCTCTTAGTTATTCGACCAAGAACAAATCCTCTCTTGGGTCTGTAGGAGATATACTACTAACACGTATATATCTTAAAAAATAATCAATGGAATTTTCCATCTATCTTTTCCTTCTCAGCAAAATCTTAATTACTTCTATCATCCTTCTCTCCTATGCACACCCACATCTCTGAACCCCTCCTCTCGAATTTCATTGCTTTACCAATCATTTAGAGAAATAACGCTCTTGAATATGGCTTTAATTACAGTGCAATGTCTTTTCTAAAATATATTTATAAAGAACAAGTATAATGAGATTTAATAACAGTTGCGAAATTCGCATCTACAGCGTCGTAGTGTGTACAACATGATACAAATTATTACAGGTCCGCGGATTCCGAACTTGAATCTAACTTGGAAACTGGAATTCACTAGGCCCGACAAGAATACCAGAAAAAAGGCGATACGTATAGCCACGGGTCTGGTTGCTAGTGAATTTTGGGAAGGATAGTTATCGCTTCCTTGTGGTGATAAGACACTTAAGAGATCACGAAATTATTCGTATTGGCATCACAGCAATTAAAACTCCAGTAACGATTTTCTGACCGTCATTCTCCTATTGACAACATTCTTTCGCTTGAATCCTAGCAAAGCCCGACTTAGCCTTACTACCTATCGCGCGCCTATCTACTGTAGACCATCGTAATACATGTCATTGCCAACTCGATGTTGAATTGCGCATCGCGGATACTA
>CAJDSM010149098.1:0-18965 GCA_903981925.1 Ostrea lurida
ATAGCTGATCTTTAACCAACCAATGTGTACGTGCATATTATTGCGTGTAAAATGCACAATAGTTTGCGTTATAAGCAATTTCTTGTTTGGAAACCAAATTGCGTGCAGAATCACTTCNTCCAGTGAACCGGTACTATACTACTAAAATAAGTCTTTCCCAGAGAGGAAGATTATGATGAAAATCGAATTTTATGATTTGATTCTATTCCATTTTTCACAACTAAAGTTATAGCCTTGTCTTACCCTGGCTCAAACGCAATATTCCCTTTTACCAATAAAGTATATGATATAACTACAATATGAAATTAGAATATTGTTGCGGTCCAATAATTTTGTGTAACCGGTAGGGGACCTATGTATATGCTGTGCAATACTCACCTCAGTAATGCTTGCTAATTTTTGGCATATATCGATAGATGGGTGATTTAGCCATTTTAAAGGAAAAATAATTATATTTTAGCAGTTCTGATACTCTGCGACTAGTTAAGCAATTTTGACCACTGGGTCTTGATTATAACATCGAGCGTTTAGGATTCATGGTAAATAAGGGCGATGGAATAACTATCGGCGGACAACCTTGAGTATTGTTATGTTGGTCGTTTCTGTATGCTTTTTGCTCAGAATGTTTTAAATTAGTGGCCGATTTGATACTTTCATCAAAACTTATTCTTGTGACTATGATGTACGAGTGATTTTTATTACTACGATATTTTTATACGTTCAATGGATCTACATATTTCTTTGATTTGTTAAAATTTCTATTATTTCTTTTGCTTTTTATCTGGCATCCGGGCCTTGGGCCATCTTAATTTTTACTATGTGGATACGAGGGTCAAGAATACGCAAGTATACAATACACCAGATGACTAGACATCTGACTCACAGCATTGTCGATCAACTAGTGAGTTTATTGACTATAATAATTTGTGAAATTATCTGATATAGACCTAGTAGGTATGTCCAACCTTGAGCTGACTGCCCTTGTTATCCGGCAAGCCGCTACAGGCTTCACTAAACATAACAAGATATATACAACTTAAAAACCACCCCTATTTGATTTTGTAGCACAAGAATTAAAAACTTAACATATAGAGGGCGGTCCAGGATTTTTAGAAAGGGGGGGGGGGGTGAGAATTTTTATCATATCAAAATGCAATTGATACCAGAGATATGTCCCTATCTAGAAGCAAGGAAAGTATAACTACGAGGGCGGCGGCCAAAGTGTTGCCATCGAGTTCTGACATTTAGCCGTTTCTGCAGTACATTGTTTTGCATTGATCAGCCAATTGGACATAAAAACCACAAAAGCTTAAACACCACTCTTTGAGGAAGAATATTGAGACACAATGTAGTAGGCTCAGACATTGTGTGCGAGTCAGAGACCGAATTAGTAATGCAAGGGGCGCGTACGGGTTCGACTAGCTAAATTCTTGCATATGGTTGCGTAGTGGCGATCTGCATGGTGTGGGCGTTCATCGAGATGTCGCCAGTGGGCAACAAGACTAAGCCGAATATGGAGTGTAGCTATTATAGGATATGCCGCTTAGTTGAAGGTTTCCTAGTGTACTCGAGAGTTCCTATTTGGCGGGGGTCCAACAAACGGGGGCACGAAGCACCCGAAGAACTGCGAGAAGATATATTTTGTAAACGCAATATACTCTGAGTATCGAAGTCTCCTAGGAATGGGTAAATCGCCTCTCTAGAATTTTTCCCATTTTTATACACATATAGAGGAATGAAGATTATAACATGCACAAGGTAGGTGAAATTATTCAGTGTGACGTGGGTCGTACACCCCCGAATAAAGTATAAGATTAATGGTTTTGATGAAACCGGCATGTTTCTAATTGTATGTACACGGTGAGGTCCTACTTGGACAGCTTCACTTAGTCAATGATCCTCATCCTATAGTGATCTCTATTGTATGGGGGAGAATGGCGTGAGAGCCTCAGCGCGGTAAACTGAGGGAGAATTCGTGAGAGCAGTACTCTGAAAACCGTCTCTATCCAAGGGCGATTATGCACACGCCAGTGAAAATAGGTCAATTACAGCCACGGTGACCCCGAGAGAACAAGGAAACCACTTGTATCTGCATATCGTGAGAGTGACACAGCTATTTTGGCTAGTAAAGAGCTTTGACTCGCTATCGCAATACTCAGGAACACCAACGGTCGAACCGAGAGTACCCGTAATCATAGCCAAGAAATCAGAGCGACGGAGTGTAAATAGGGTACTTAATATGGTATACAAACATAGAATAATTATGTCGCGCTAACTATAGACTATAACATAAAATAGAATTAATTTATATCATTATGACTTATCTTGATCAAGCACAAATCTATCTTCAGTTGAGGTGCCCTACACATCACGCAGAGTAAACTCCCGACAAACTGCAGGAAGTGAGAGTTTCTAGAGTATTTTGATAAACAACACTTGAATTCTCCAGTCTTAAATAAAGCGATCAACTGTTGAAAGTATTCATAGTTAACATGTTTTAATTATAAGCTTAATTCTAGGCCACACATGAATGGATCTCTTAGAGCAAGTGAGAGAATTTATGTAAAATAAAACAATTATTTCCACTTCATTAATAAATAATCAAGATAATAGTAAATTATTCATTTGAGAATACACATTAATGCGTGTCCTACATTTTAACTACCGCTTTAGATCCCAGAGAAAAATAGAGATAACATATGTGAGACACATACATTTTGGAGACATCTCCTCTATAATCAAAGAACTTTTCTATCAGGCGAGGCTAAGCATATAGTCAGACTGATTTCTGAGAACCTCAGTTGTGGTCATTGTAGTAAAGTATTCAACCACGAGAGATTTGTCATCCTAAGTAAATGTAAATACTTTTGATCCCCTATTGGGGCCCCATCATACCCCCGAGGATCATGATTTGATACAAGATCAGATGAAGTGCTAGCCACGTATCTAATAACAGGTAATCAGGGAAAAATGGCGTTCATATATAGAAAATTTAGTATCTAAGTTCTGTCTTCTTCTGGTACACACTATGATTAGGTCTCTAAGATTTTTATTATAGAGAGTAGAGGATAACACACAAACCAAGTTCTAGATAAATTTCTATTAGTGATTCTAATCTCCCCTTATATGAGGAGAGCACACACAAGTTACCTTTTCATTAGTTGACGAACAAATTGTAGAGAAATCCCGCATCTATCGTACTCTGACAGCCCTTTCCAAACCGCACCAAGGATAATTTGCTAAATCCAAAAGGCACCAAAAATTGGTAGTATGAATGAACAAAATTTGTGAGCCAGCTTGGTTTGAGAGAGTGAGTATGCCAAGTAAGTCGAACAAAATGTGAAAATGTAATAACACAGACTGACGACACAGAGTAACCAACACGAGCACAGTCAAGAAAGCACTCGCATAATAGTTATTAAATTGTGCATATCTCATGCGGATGTAACGTCTTATAATACAAGGTAGTGCGCATTCATACCATCGATAACGAGCAATCAAAGCGACTAGAGAACCTCTTAGTTCCATCCCTTCTGAGCTGGAGGTAACTGAGAAGTTGCATTGTATGTATTTCTCTGATGGTCTACCGTGCCGTCGCTTTCAATACCCTCGCTTATTGAGTTTCTCTTTGATTGGGGGGTGTAGAACACATGTCGTCTGTTCTTTAACCTCACTTTGTGAGTACAAGTAATTTTTTGAGGATGGTTCATGTGTTGTTGCATGGGAAAAACCTTCAGGTGCACACATAACGCTTAAAATCTGTTGAGAAGTGAGTAAATTACTACTGTGGTTCAGAAGAGTATCTCGCTAGCTTCTCTTCCTATATGACACGTCTCCATGTCCTGATGGGTCAGTGCCATATGTACTCTGCAAAAATTGTTTGTAGAGGGCGCGACTTAATCTTAAACCTCTGCTGTTCGTCGAACTCTTCTTGTTCTATGTCTTTTCACGAAGGAATATTATTCGTATTCTGTCTTTCGATGTCTTGTCAGAGTCTTCTGGAAGCAAAAACTGGTAATCATACAAAGACTTTATTATATCGTACAATCAATGTACCACACACATGTACAACTCTGACATTGTAATTTAAATGTACATCTCATTGTATAACAACACCAGATACAACTCTCTGCATAATGTAGCCCCCCCCCCTTTTTTTTTATTTATTTGGAAACGTCAGAATCAAGGGGTAAAAAATACAATTTTTGGGCACTTGCCGCTCGGGACAAGTTTGGCTGGTCAAAAATTTTACTGCCCCACCTTTAAATCTGCTTGCCCTACCGCAATTAAAAAAGATCACCAGTTGTATACTATGTTTTGTTTTTGTTTATTCATTTTCTTCAATTCATATAGATTGTAACTTGGGCACAACGCATGAGACCTCACTGGTTCGTGAGACTTTAAAATATTTTACAGGGAACAGCTTTACAACTGTTGTAAAAACAAAATTGTTCTTACGTTACCACTGCCGAGGAATTTCATTTAAATGCTGTAACGTAGTACATCATGTTATTTTCGATTATCATATTTTAGTTAAATTTTCTTAACAAGGTGGAAGGCCCACGTGTCCTTTGATAAAGCACTGCTTTCCTCTGAGTTTCTCATACTTAACATGTTTTGATACCAGGACTTCATTGTTGTTTTAGTTAACGACTGTTTGCTAGTCCAGCGGATTTCTGAACTTTTTTTTGTTAAACACTTGAATAAATTTTGTTGATGCTCTGAACGCCGCGCCACATGTCATCCATATACGTATACGCTTTTAAGCGCTTAAAACTTTCGGGTCTACAATCATTTTATAAAAGTGTTTTTTCGTGACTAAAAGAACATCATTGTTAATGTCGTACCAAAAAACTACTTTCACTTTTCAAATACGAAACCGGATAGTTGTTTAAAAAACATCAACTTGCCCACGGGCAAGTTCATACTAATTTTTACGTTGCCCGATCGGAAAAAGCACTCGCCCCGGCGCCGGGCAATGGGAATTTGTCATCCCTGAGAAATAAAAAAAAATCGATAGGGCTTAACATTATCTGGGCTAGTATAACTCTGACATTGTATTTTAATACAGACCTTCATTGTATACTAATCATAAAAAGTCATTTATATATAACCCAGCCATACTCATTGTATACATACAAAACACACAACATTGTAGGTTATAATAAAATTAAAGGTGTATAAAGAATTACAAACTTTTTCAACACCAAAAAGTTGTTTTTCTAGGGTTTTCCAAAAAATGTGTCTTATGTTTCAGAAATTAATTAATTTGCAACAAACTTTCAGCAAGTTCTTATTATCAAAGGATGTGCTGGTAAAAAAAAAATAATAAATCCAATCAATTTTACAATAGAAGCAATAGAAAATTTTAAACATTTAAAAATGAATCAACAACATTCCTCCAATAATTACACAAAAAATCCTGATAAGCAGAATGCTTAATTATCAAAATAACAATAGAAACATCGCTGTATTATTTCCACGCAACACCACCTCACTACCGCACAGTGCGCCATAGTTAAATCCAGTTACTGGACACGCACACGACCTTATATTGGCTTATTTCCTACATCTAAATCCATTAAATAAGTAATTATCCAAGTAAATCACACTTATACCGATGATCGCACAGGACAATAGTCACCATATCTAAAGTCCGCAAATAGAATAACTGACTCTCCATTAATAACTTTTATCAAAAATAAGATTTAGTCTTAGAGTAAATACTTTTTAATATCGACAGAGCAGCGGAGCTACAGAAACTTACATCTGAGACACAGTTTGTCTGGCTTCGGAGCGAATTAGAGATAAGTATAGTGCCGGCATCTTAGAAGAATAGAGTGCATTGACATGTAATATCCCGAAGGTAAAACCTCGAGGACACGTGAATGTTAGAGTAATTTCTGAATGTCGCCCTTCCTCTCTGTTTATCTTGTCACTATTGTAAGACGAGTGAAACACTCTATTCACTCACAAAACTAGCTTAATTAGGCAAAAATTATCATTGAATTCTGCACAGTAAGGTTGAAACCATATAATGATATCTTTGAGTAATAAAATAAGACATTAGATCATGACTTACTAGATGAGTTATGTTATTTGTCGTTTATAATGTCAGAGCGCCCTCTTACTTTGTAAAAATCATAAAATCTCAAATCAATAAAATGCCAAGTACACATAATCAGAGCGTATACTCGTAAGATTAGAATATCCTGTTACACACAATTTATGTTTGTTATTTGAGAAATTTCGAGACAGTTATATCAATAACCTTTCTATATAAGTGTAGCGCAATTCAGGAGCACTTTAACACTCAATATTGTTCACGGGACGAGAAACGACCACTCTTGATAAATCAGCTCTATAGCTTCAAAGTAGAAAATGCAATGCACCATTGACATCGCTGGTAAAATAATACTGTTGTTCAGAGTTATCTTGTAAACAACTAATATCCAGACACGATACAACATTGGATTTATACGCGAGGTCACTGGTTACTATAAGTCAATTATGAGCACTGTTAACATTTATAAATTAAAAAAAACTTATTGATTACTAAACGCAAATCCTAATTTCATATCAGATACACCGATAAGTCGTGCAAACTGGCGAGTATCAAATGACAAATTGGCAGCGCACATGTGCAAATTTTATACAGGATCGGGATCAATGATTTGGATTTTCGCACACGCTTATTTATTTTCTACTGCACCGAATTACGCATCAAAATTTCTACAGACTACAAGTATTTGTGTTTCCTAGAAGAGAGTGAGTGCGAACGCTCTGTTAGAGTGATCCAAATCACTATTACACAGCGGATCTAACACAAAGACAAGCGGACAGTTAGAATAAAAGTTGCACTAGATGGTACTAGAACAAACCTCACTGAAAATTTTGTTCCATCAAACTTATTACAAAGTCTAGAAATATTCAGATGCAGATTGCCTTAGTAAAGTATACTAGTTAATCTGAGTGAAAATGGCACATCTCGCATTAATATTGAAGGCAATGTGAGAGATAAATCATTGCACGTATGGAGATAAGCGAGAAAAAGGTTAAATTCAAACCAAACGGGTACATCCAAAAACTTAACATCATTTGGTGTTTGGACACATTGTGAGCACCGTAAGATGAGCCAATACGGGGTAAAATGTTACGAGATACAGTATCACGATACACGCCACTCTTTGAGAGAGACTAGTTATCTACCATTGTCGTTCCGTCTATAGCAAATCTCCGAAAGAACTCATTGTATCATTTTGAAGAATTTTGATGTACGAATAAAAAGTCCAATCCTTAAAAATGGAGATGACAACTGATATTTGAAAAAACTACTAGTACGATAAGATATTTCAAACATAAATAAATTTCAACAGAGATATCCCCACGCACTCGACTTATTGCAAATCTTGATAATATTGATTACTTATTCGGCGCTTTTGCCATTATAAATGAAACTTTATGACTCGCGCGAGAACACTGCACCGCGCAATTAATTCCTTATAAACACTTAAAAAAGAACTTTTGAGATTACGGGTTTAGGTTGCAGTAGCCATAACTAAACGCACTTCGGGCGCCACATGTGAATGGGGGCGAAACGAATCATAAATTTGAATTAATCGACTATGCATATGAGATGCCCTGAAGGATAAATTGACAGCAGCTATATTCCAGTTAAAATAGTAGTGCTCCTGCTAACATTGCCAATGATAGAATACATATATCGCTTCTGCGGATAATATAATAGTTCAATATATTCAATTGTGTAGCACAAATCACATACGAAATATAATTGATACTGCTATGTGAACACGCGAAGCGATATATATAAATATGCACACATTGTATGTGACATCTCTATATCTAAGTATTGAATACTGAAAGTAGGAAGAGAAAGGACTGCGACAAAAAATACAAATTCATATGTAATACAAACACCCTGAGAACGAGGAATAAATTGCTGTTTAACTATGCGCGCTAACATTATGTTCCATGTGCAAAGTATATTGGAGAAGAAGTCAATATAGTTAGAAATTAGATTAATTACAATAGGGCTGTCATATCATTAATGTTAATAAGTTCTTATTATTCAAAATCACATAACTGCTCATTATTTTAACAATATGAACATGGCATTTCCCATAGCCAAGATAACGGAAGTAGATGCAGATCTCCTCATATTATCTAGGCCGAGCCATCGAACACCCCACACGTTCACCTTTACCTTGGGGCGGTTGCGGATTCTCCAGATTAATAAGCAAGTGTATATGATTATCAGCGATTTGGTGATCCTGGTCAGAACATCTTACCAAATCTCTGTTTGAAATAACAGAAAATAGTGCGAATTACAGGAAGTACACGCCGTGGGTGTAGGCACTCGACAGATACAACACTGATAATGTTCTTCGTATCTTTACGGCGCAAGATAAAATATGTCTGTCCAATCTAAATAACACGATTAGATTGCCAAAGAGAGATGTCTAATCACAGATACCCATTGACCTTAGGTGAGGCTATATCCACTATCATAACACACAAAGAGATTTCTCTTCCCATTCCTCTCTCTTATTTCTTTTTAATTTCCGCTAGCAAAGTAATAGATAGATTTCCTAATCTCGAAAAAGAGAGAGTCAACACGACACAATTATGTTCAACTGGCACAAGCTGTTATAATTTTCTCAATTTGGTACATATGGCATTCTGCTATTTTTATAGTATCAAATCAACGCTCTAGATTAATGTCCATGGTGACACAAATAACACAGAAAAAAACTCGACTCACCCATATGTATTTACATCTGTGTTTTTCTTTTCTACATTCTACATGTACAACCAAAAAGGAAAGAAAAAAAGTCGGTGAAACTTCACGTAGATATTACATCTCCAGTGCCTCACATTTCCGATCATCCAACGTAGCAGAGTATATTTTAGCCTTAATGTTCTACATATTACAGTACTAAATACACATAAGGTTGAGTATGTTGGGTTAAAAAATTAAATAAACCTAAAACACCTAAAAAACTTTTTTTTGGTCCTACTTAATACATGATTCAGCGCACATTTTAATATCGGAAAGGTTCGGTCTTATCGACATGTCTAGCTAATTGGCCGTGTTGAGAAAATATCTTCAAGATAAACTTGAATAATGCGAGAGATCTATATACCTGAGAAGCTCAATTACTTATTTTGAGAAAAGAGTGTTATGTATGTATAAAACAATTAGCAATTGGAATAAATTTAAACTTTACAGTCGAAAATCATGTAAAATAGTAACATGACAATCCATAAATTTGCAAATCACACTCATACACCTTTATTCTGCTGTTCTCTGTGTTGCCAATAGCACAATACATGAGCTGAGATGAAATTCTTTTATTTAATAATAAGCAGGAATCTATATGAGTGAGACTTTAATTATCAGACTCTGAGATCATAGATAGAACGTATTCTTAAATGAGGAGATAAAATTCTACTCTAAGAAATGCTGATTTGAGAGGCGTTCCTGAAGAGAAACACACTATATGTAAGAGCTTAAAATATCATAAGGGCCACACGGCCGCCCTTGACTCTGGTAATTAGAATATAGAATTAACAACTGTTGCGTCCCAACACAGTGTGCTATATAGTTACACATAAGGTAAACCGAGTTTCTCGCATTGCTGAACAACGGTTTGTATCCAAAAAATGTTGACTGCGCTAAATTTATGCGTGTACGGTTCACCAAGCTCTAGTGGTGAATAAGCGGAGCCGGTAAAATCACTGGAATGTTGCAAATTGTTAAAATCAGCATTAATGGTCGCCCTAGAAATCAATACTAAAATGTCGATGGAAGAGAGCACAATGACCGGCTACAATTTAGACTCTCAGTTCACTGCCAGAGTATATTTCATCTATATACCTTTTAGTAAATGTACTAGACCGAGTTGTGTTGCATCTATGTAGAACACGTTATCAGTCTCTTACTGTAACCTTTGTTTTAATATAATATTTTATCTCAACTCACAAGTATCTCAATGATCGATCATCTTACAATATGAAAAGCTCTCTCTCAGACATTCTCGATCTGACACTAATATAAATGTTTGCGCGATTCTATTTTAAATATGACTACGAGAACATTTTAATTTTAGTCAATTAGGAAAATATGACTATAGTCTGAGATCTATGAATTCAATCTTGCTAGTATAATATAATATATGTCTCTCTCTTTCTACTCTATCAATAATGACTTGCAAGAGTATCGGTGCTTATAGTTCGGCAAAGTCAGTCACCTCCCTCAAAAACATTGTCGACCTCGTCTCGCTATCAACGCCTCTTCTCCGTCACACCATCTCTGGCATCATTTCCCCTATCAATTGGGTATAATAGACTAAATATTATTGTCCACTCGTACCCACTCTCCCATTGATCACACGTCCAAAGTATTTCTAAAATATCACGCCACTATATAGGCTTTTATTATGTTTCTGAGATTAATTGGACCAGCATATTTTGTCACACCACGGAGGCAAATTTCAATTGTCACCAAGGATTCAAACTGAAAATGAAAAATGGGAAGTTTAAAATTGGAAATAATATCGGAGTAAGAGGTCCTTCTTGTGTTCACATCTGTATAGATGTCTGTTTGTCCCTTATATCTAAGGATCCACCTCACACTGCTTAAATGCGACAAGCGTGTCGTAGCATTAGCCCTAAATTTGAAACCCACGTTACTAACAAGCTACAAAACGTATATGATGTGTATCTGACCCCAATCATACATTGAAGAGTGTTTGAGAGATGTAAAGCTCCTCACTGATAAAGTGGGGTACGAGCTGTACACCCACACTTGTTAAACACCAATAACCAATGTTCGCTAAACGTGTCAACAATAAATATTATGTATAGTCCGCTAGACGTGTAAAAAATCACAAAGCTAGATTTTCTTTTCCCTTTTTAGTCGATGTAAAAATTCACAGCAATAATAACTATGTCGATAGGTGCTAGAGAAACCAATAGAGGAATTAAATGTACGTCTGCTAGAATGCATTGACTTAGTTACCCGATGGTGACCAAGATAGTAAATTGGATGGTTCAATGAAAAATCTATTGAGCATCTATGCTAGGTATACTCTTATTTCACAAAACACTCTTGAGAGAAAAATGAGACGAAATCATCCTAGCGATTCTCGATGATACAAATTTTAAAAATGCTATAACACGGTTGTATCTCAGCAGCATCTCACGCCCTGGACTCATCCTCATAAAACCAGCAAGAATGCGATGGTTATTAATCCCAGCAATCCTGCTCTTATGATCTACTACTCACACTTTCTGTGTTTTTACATGGCAGGGTGTATGGATGTGTGACGGATATCCTGGTAGGAGTAGCTCCCTTGATTGCGATTAGCTTTTGCTCTCTGGCTGCGGTTCTCTAGACAGTGATGTGGGCCTCCGTGATCTGGGAGTACCTGTACCTTTAGAACATCAAGTCTTGGGGTGCGCTAGCTGTTGTCCAGTGTACCGTCCAGCCTTTCCACATACCATGTTCGATTCACTTGAATATCAGTCTTTTCCTAGTCCATGTTGGCTCCGTTCCACAAGTTGACGCCTAAAGCTTCCCCGGTATGGTCCTCGTCTTTTGGTGGCAGGTGTCCTGAAATTCCTCCCTGGGGGCGAACACGGGGGAATCACTATCTGTCTCACTTGCAATGTTCCTAAGCATGTTTAAGTTATGCTGTCTCTCCATTTGGCCCCCCGAAATCCCTTGTTCAAATTTTCCTGCCTCTCTTTTACCTGAGCATAATAGATTTTCTGACTCGATAAAAAAAAAAAAAAAAAACCACTAACAACTTATTACATTTTAGTTTTGTATGCAAACAACATCACAAACAAAAGAGGAAGAAAAATAGAACAAATTTCAAGTCAAAGCGAAGAAAACATAATATTATTTACAGTTGAACTTCAGATCTCGAATACATGGCTATGTCGAAGATTTTCGGACAGTTCCGGCCACCTATTTTCTAAGTATTTTACCTTGATATCTTGATCCCAAGGATATCTTATAATAATGAAAGAAAAAGTGAGCAAAGCTCACATACCCAACGCTCCCACATGCTTGGAGAATGTAGTTTTGGGGCAATCCAGCGTAGAAAATCATAATGGAATATCGGTTAATAATGATACACATAATTGATTAACTATTTGATTATACTAGGATTTTTGTTTTACTAAAATAAGTAAAGAGATCTTTCATTAAACATACAATAATTTTAATCCTTCTTCCATTCAGTGTTTAAATTTGGTGAAGCGGTCAAAGGGGCATAATTCCCCGAAAATAAAAATGAATCAGAATTTCCTGTGTATTATGTATCTACACAGTATGTTTCTTCATCCTAACAAAAGTTTCACGATAATTTAGCGGTTTTAGAGGAGTTGCGCTTGACAAAATGTTTCAATAGTATTATTAATTGTGGCCAAATTTCTTAAGTTCAAAAGGGCAAATTCCCGAAAAAACATTGAATCGGAATTTCCTGTGTATATGCGCATTACACAGTATGTTTCTTCAATCACTACAAAGTTTCACGATAATCTGTTGAAGCGGTTTCCAGAGGAGTTTTTGCGCTGAACAATGTTCAATATATATTTAATTGTGGCCAAATTTCTAATTTTCAAAAGGGGGCATAATTCCCCGAAAAAAAAAATTGAACGGAATTTCCTGTGTATAGCGCATCTACGCAGTAATGTTCTTCATCACTACAAAGTTTCACGATAATCTGTTGAGCGGGTTTCAGAGGAGTCGTGCTGCAAACTGTTTCAATAAGTAATAATTTAATTTGGCCAATTCTAAGTCAAAAGGGGCATAATTCCCGAAAAAAAAATTGAATCGGAAATTTCCTGTGTATAATGCGCATCTACAACGTATGTTCCTTCATCACTAACAAAGTTTCAAAAGATTAATCTGTTTGAGCGGTTCAGAGGAGTTGCGCCTGACAAACTGTTTCAAATAGTATATTAAATGTGGCAAATTTTAAGTTCAAAAAGGGGCATAATTCACTGAAAAAAAAATTGAATCAGAATTTCCTCAAATATGCCCACAATCTACATGGTATGTTTCTTCATACTACAAAAGTTCACGAAAATTCTGTTGAGCGGTTTTTCAGAGGAGTTTGCGCTGAAAAAAAAAACAGGACTGACTGACTGAACGACGGGTCAAAAACATTAATACCCTCCGCAACTCGTTGCGTGGGGTATAATAAGTTTTTTGTTTGGCCCCCAATAGAGTTTGAGATAATAAGGTTCCAACTGAACTTCACAATATCCATAAATTCTTATTATTGGAATTAACAGTACAAACCATTCAAACACTTATTCATGAATGAAATATAGTTTACATTAACAGTAAAACCAAGTTTTTTCTCCCAGTGTTGGTTGTTCATGTTAGTCGAGCTCGGAAATCATTCTTCAATCTTTCTTTCTCCGGACTTTCCTGAAACGAATTTCACATCTTTATCTTGTAGCTGTCATAAAAATTTTCATGTAATTTCTCGACCCATTTACGTATAAAGACATTTATATGCAGAATTACAAGAGTGAAAATCAACAATAATATGGACAATGAATTTACATATTGGTGCTTTCTCCAATGATACATGATACTGTAAAAGTGGGGCCATTTCACGTGGGGAAATTTACACTAATATACGCGTTTCACGGTAATGGCGTGTAAATTCCCCCATGCGTAAATACATATAAATAGCAATATATATTTCATTCAGTGAACGTGTTTTTTCTCCCACGTAAAAATGTGGACATGGAAAACGCGTACTTAACCCCCAGCGTAAATAACCACTTTTACAGTAAGCGATATTCCATACTGTAAGATTCCTTTTTTAAGCGGGAGTACTTTATATCTCGAGTTGACTCTTAACACGTCAACTCGCGAGAATGTAATTCATGATTGGTGTGTTTAATGAAAAAGTGTTTACACGAAAAATTTGATTTCCACGATCGATGCTCCCTCACGAAATTAGCAATAACTAAATTACTCGCGTTTATATTAAGCGATTTACAGTAATCAAAATCCAATTTAGGATAAAACTCAAGTGACTACTTTCCTGACTGTCACTCCTACCAATGGCCTCCTAGTTCCTCGTTTGTCGTTCTTCCGACTCTTGGTCTGCCGCACGTTCTACTCCATGCGTCGTTCCAAGCGAGCGTATCGAGACTCCAGCTTTTTGGATCGTATGACTTAGGATTCTCAACTCGCTGCTGGATTCTCGTTCTGGATTTTAGTGCCTGTTATAGTTCCCTCTCACCATCCCCACCAGCTGCGCACGGAATTCCGTCAATCTACAAGAGTCAAACTTTAATATAATCTACGTCAACTGTTTTACTTCTCTGTGTTAATTCCCCAAACTTACAACTGATGTCCCAATTTCTAAAATTCAATGAATCAAACACAAAATGAAAGGTCCAGTGTGTATGATGTCAATATTTATTTCTATTTCAAATATAAATATATGTATTAAAGTAAATCATTAAAAAAAACAGTGGAAACCTCAAAATCAACAAACTGACAGCAATTTCTTATACAATTACCAAAGAAGTATCAAAATCAAAAACAGGCATCGTTTGGTGAAACACTGATTGCCTAAGGATGTGAGGTTTTATCGATATATTGGTATATCGTGATATTCGTCCACAATACGTATTCGCATACGGCGGATGAAAAAATCGGTAATTTTAGACATATGTAATTCCATGAAAAATTCATGTTTATACAAAAATCTGAGTTGTTAAAAGTTTTGCAAATGTCTTATTGTTTTGCTCACATATTTGCCATAGTCATATCCTTATTTTTCCTGATTAAGGTGTGAGTCATTTCATGAATTTTATTTTTTATCTGATCTGATATTTTCGTTATTTTTTTTCCTTACAGTTTTCCCAATACAAAATTAAGGATGATCCCACCCTCGTGTGAATGTCATGTTTTTCAAAAATCTTTAATTTCATTAAAACTTAGCAGCATGATAGAAATATATCTTCTAAAGGAATTTCATTCATGGATATAATTAATAATTTGGTAAACTTTTGATAGTGAAAAATTGCTAATTTCCATGATAATTAATTTAATTATAAAGGAAAAAAATATTTGTCCAGGGCAAATAACTCCTAGGTGGCAATTCCTCTACCTAGGTTGTTTCTACATTGATTTTCCTATATGCCCGTTAAATTGATGCATCTTTTCAAAATAGCAATTTTTTTCTTAAAACTGCTAACATTTAAAAATTTGGTCATTTTTATTTATTTTATTCATTCTGTTCTTATGAAATATTCCAAATGTGCGATTTCTGATGAAACCACAATTCTGTTTTTTGGTGTCCTACATCTTACCTAATTGTGCAACATGCAATTTCTTTCATAATTAATTAATTTAATAACTTAAATGATAGAAAAAGAAAGAATTTTAAAGTTTGCACACATAAATTCCTAATATTCCTGAGGTGGATCTACCTTAAATGTTTAAGTAAACCAAATCTGAAACGTTTTAGTGGTTAATACACATATTAAAGGAGTACTGAAAAATGAGAGCCATAAATGAAATGCATGTCCTATATTGCGGATAATTATCCGATATTAAAGAAAAAATATTGTGATATATCGCGATACAAAATTTTTGGCGATACCCATCCTACCTGATGCCCCTAATTTCAACTTACCAGTGGGAGGAGGCTTGGTCAATGAAACCCCATCGCTTAAGTTCTACCATTCAAAAGTATGGCCAGCGTTAAAGTTTTAACACACAGACAGGCCCAAAAACTTACGACAGCCCACTCATAAATGCCTCTGAAATCAACGATTCCGGGCATAAAAATTACAACAATGTATACACGTATGATTTAAAGAATATATGCTTGGCATCAAAAGAAATGGTATCTTACAGGGAATGTTACAATGACCTTTGAAGCTAAGTAAATTTATTTCAACACAGCTAAAACTTTTTTGTAAACACAAGCATGGATAAACATGATTTAACAAAACTTGGAGAAAATAAAAACAGGTTATTGCTCACTATCATTTTTCTGAAAGTGAGCGTCGAGTTCTATTTCTGTAAGTACTGTATTCATTTTAATAGTCAAAAACTGCAACAACCTTCCCAAGCTCAGCATTTGAAATACCATAGAATCACTTTCAATACATGTTTTTCATAGATTTTATGTTTGAAAAAAGAAGAAAAAAAAACATCCCCAAACAACACCAGTAGATGTTGGTGGGGTGTTCATATCCTAGTATCACAGGTCATTCCTTTATGGTAGTTTCTTTCCACATGAGAGGATTGCAATTTGTGGGTGTCCACTACCCCATCAAACAGAAGAATGACATAACAAGTAACAAACAAAGATAACTCTGTTTGTCCAGGTCCATCTGTAAGACTTCTCTCCGTTCTGCCGATCTTTTCAAAAACTTTCTCTAAACTGGAAAGGTAGAACAATGGCTCACACTGGACCGCATCAAACTTACAAATAATCAAATGTCAGCAATTCATAATACACAAATTCTTACTGTAACTTTAAATAATCTAGACTATTATTTTGTCAGATCAATTTTTTGCCTCGAGAAAATAAAAATATCATTATGTGTTATTTAAAGATATTCAAAGGGACATAGACACGTTTTGAAATGTTAAATTCAAGATTTTCATTTTTATAAGTTAATAACAATCCCACATAAGGTAATTTTCTAAATGGTCAGCAAATTTTGAAAACGTTTTTTGTTGGAGTTACAAACGTGAGATACAACAGCTGACCAATTTCTTTGTTATGTAAACAAAGACTCGTGCTGTTTTTTTGGTATTATATAATTGAAATATGCTAGTAAAAACGTTTGTTAACACAGATTTTTCCACATTAACAAGTTCATTATGCACACAATAAAAACAGTTTCTGGTGTTCTTTCTCATTCTCATTTTGTTTTTAAATATGGTATTTTCTGTGAGTAATCTTTATGTAAACAAAAACCAAGGCTATATAGCAAGATTTGTGAGTCATGTATCTAACTTGTAACTCAACCTGACTTCAAAATTTTTGCTGACCATTACAAATAACTTGGTTAGCAATTTTAAACAATAGAAAATGCAAATATAAATTTAAGCTCAAAACATGTCCATAGCCCCTTTAAACCCATGATCCTGCAATCACATGTATAGGATGTGGTAGGTGTTCATACTTGTCCTCTTTCAAAGGAATATTTATTTAGGCCAAATAAAAATAGTTGAGTTTCCGCTAAACATACATTCCAGAAAAAAAATAGGGTAGGTTAACCCGAGGTAGGAAATAAAAATTTTTATTTTATTTCTAAGTTTTATTTTCACATAGTAGGCAAACAACATTATTCAATAAACTCAAACAATAAAGTCCATTCTTCACAAAACTGATTCATTATGATTTATTATCATTAACTATGGAATTCCTCGTGAATTTAAACTTTCAAGTTTTTGTTCTGAGTTACAAAACATCATGATTTATCAAAGTTGCTCACATGCTTGACACAGTATAATAAAACGGAATCATAACTAGGAAACAGATTTTATCAGAAAAAATACAATTTTTCTAAAAAATTTAAAAAATAAAATTTTTAGGGTCAGGGCTATAATTTAGTGGTCGTCGGTTAAGGGAAACCTCAACACTTTTTAAATTTTAGGAATTATACAATTATGTAAGAGAACGAATTATTGTATAATTTTATTCATGAAATTATTTCAGAAAACAGTTCACTGTCATCATTCAGTGGCTCTCGAGCTTTCAAGTACATGCTTTTGCTTAAATGTTCACTTTTTGTCCAACAAAAAATGACAAAGTCATTCAAGCGAAAATAACATCGCAGATCAAGTACAACCTTCTGAACTTCAATCTTTCTACCGTTTCAAAACATACCTATAACACCACATTGAATTGATTAAGTTCAGCAACAAAAACTATTTAATAAAAAAAAAATCAAAACTTTAAGAGTTGATGAAATTCCTTACTTCAATTGGAGGGAACCCAGGCCCTCCAGAGTGAAAGTCAAAGTTGTGAATTTTAGCAGTGGTACAAGTCTTCCTTCTGAAAAATCAAACCAAATAAATTCAGTGGATTTTCTCAAATATTCTGAAAACATCAAAATAACTTCAACCAAGCGAACTATAAATCCCCAGCAAGGTTTGATAATTTGCAAACTGCATGTGAAACTAAGAAGATACTGTGACAAAGCTTAGTGAATCCCCCCCTGCCATTTTGTAGGTAGCAAAAATCAGAAATTCTGTTGGTGTGGTTACTTAGAAAAATGGACAAAATCCCTTTGTTTTGACAGACAGGGGTAAAACAGTTATACCCCCGCTCCAAAAGTAATTTCTTTGAATAGAACAGAAAAAGAACTGTCTTTCTAACCACTGAACCTTTAAAAATAAAGTTCAAGAAGTGAACAAGATAATTTGAAAGTTGACGTATTAAGCACAGTGAGCCCGGTACTATACTACCTAGAATAAGTCTTTCCTTAGCTTTTTTCCAGTGAACCGGTACTGATACTACTAAAATAAGTCCTTCCTAGCTTTTTTTCTCCAGTGAGCCGGTACTATAAAACTACTGAATAAGTCTTTTCCTAGCTTTTTTTCTCCAGTGAGTCCGGTACTATACTACTAGATATAAGTCTTTCCTAGCTTTTTTTCCATGAGCCAGCACTATACTATCCTTGAATAAGTCTTTCCTAGCCTTTCTCCAGTGAGTCCTGTTGTGACTATACTATCTAGAATATAGTCTTTCTAGCTTTTTTTCCAGTGAACCGGTAACTATACTACTAAAAATAAGTCATTCCTAGCTTTTTTCTCCAGTGACCGGGTACTATACTACTGAATTATTAAGTCTTTCCTAGCTTTTTTTTCTCCAGTGAGGCCGTACTATACTACTAGATAAGTCTTTCCTAGCTTTTTTTTCCAGTGAGCCAATGCA
>CAJDSM010149143.1:0-10179 GCA_903981925.1 Ostrea lurida
TTGTTAAATTATCATTGATTGCCTGTATCATTTAATTTCATTTCACGTGTATCACCTACGCGCCGATTTCTCCATATGGTTAAAACAGCTTTATAAGATTGAGGTGATTTTTCGCATACGTACCTGAACACAAGTTAAAAGGACCTGAAGAACATTATCTTCTGTTGTGTAATATTAAAATTAAATGATAAGAAATGAATCTTTCATTATTTTCGGGTGATCATGGCAGGTTTATCACCGAGATTTTAGGACGTAAAACTTTCATCATCACGCATTGCGCCATTTTGATGAGTTTTACCGTCTAATATTGGTACCACTAACCTGCATCTACCCGAAAAAAATTAAGGTTACTTAATTTCTAAAAACTTAACATTGCCATAACTTGAATTGATGGGTTAGTTGATATAGGCTTTCATATATACACAGTGTGTAATTTTCTATATAATTGACAAGCCCTTTCTAGTGGTACCAATATTTGACCTTTCTGACCAGAGATCCTCAAAAGTTTGACCTTACTTTTTTGAAAAACTTTAACGTTGACCATCAACTTTTGAATGTACCAAGTAACTGATAATTTTCACAAAGTTCACGATGCGCAAACGTTTTGGCACAGCCCTCCACTGGCATGTGGACATACCGGCGGGCATCAGTGTTTCAAACACATCCTTGCTTCATTTTCTATTTGGAAATGAAATTAGTCCAATAACTTTGTAATGTTGATATGTCTCTCATAAATTGTATTTTTTATATCGTATTTCTTCTGTAGCAAATATGATAAAGGAAGCTTCTAGCTTTTTTGCTAAAAAATGAGCTGTTAAGAGGAATGTAGACTGTCTCGTCCTAACGTTATCCTGTCTCATGAACCAAATCGCGAGAAGAAAGTATGTGGAGTTAGATGGCTCGGGGAAGGGAGATAGATATTTACGAAGGTGATTTTCCCCTCTTTTCACGCCACGCACATTGCCCAGTGGCGGTGGCCAAAACCAAGATGGTTCATCTTCATGCAGTAGAGGGCAGGTATTTCAAAAATTCTATTTAGATTTCTAGCCTCACATGAGCCCGATAGACTTAAGTAAAGATTTTCCCTGTTCAAATAGTTCTTAGCTTAATCTCTTGATGTTTCCAGTCCTCAATAATTGTTTGTAAAATTATTCCATGTAAAGTGCTCCATGGTTCTAGAAAAAATTAGACTTTTTTAAAAGCTGTTAAATTATCATCTCCCGCATACAACAAATCGTTTCCAGTAACTCGTGGTCTAACAGCGTTCACTGCGCCACATTGGCTTAGAGTTGTGAGTTTGAAGGCACCTGCTAAGACGCTTTAAGCCGTGTCAAAACTGTCAAATAGGGTAGTAAGGTTGCGCCTTCAACCAAATGCTCGGCCATTTAGAAGCCAAGAAATCACGGAGTCTTATTCGATATTTACCTTAAAACGCGAGTCCCGTTTCATGACGGCACGTGTTAAGACATTAAAGAAACCCTCACATGCTACGGCCATGAGTTGTAAGCTAGGTCTGAATTTGTGATTACTTCATCCTACAAACTCGGTGACGCTCTCAATATGAGTAAAAGTTTAATTCTCGACTGGTGATTTGCTAAAAACAACACAATAATCAATACCAATATATAAACACCCGACATGCTTTATGCCCCGTATTTACTAAGGTAGGGAACGTCTATTAGGTGCACCGACGCATCATGCATACTCATTCTTGGCGACGATGTGCAGAATCAACGACTATCCATGTTTTTCCGAAACAAATTATACCAAATGTCAACAAGTTGTGATCCAATCAAACAGTTACAAAGCAAGCTAATCGCAAAATGATTTTGTCCATTGTTTTTTAAATAGAAAAGTATTAATTCTCGTTCATTACAAATAATTATGTCTCCCCTCTTCCAGGGGGGAGACATATTGTTTTATCGTGCTTGTCCTGGCCATCCAGTCCATTTGGCTGTCTGTCAACAAAATCATTGTGAACGCTTCTCCTCCTAAAAACGACTTAAATCAGAACTAGACATTGAAACTTTGTACACAGCTTTCTTGCCATTCGTAGATGTTGCAAATCGCAGGACAGGAGGATCCAATTATTTTTCTTCAAGTTTAATGGTGGAACCAACAGGGGTGAGGAGGTTGTTAATATAGCTTGTGAATTTCAGCTGAACGCGTCTCCTTCCTAAAACGGTTTATTCAGATAGTATATGAAACTTTGTACAGTGCTTACACTGCTTATTTGTAGAATGGTATATTGTCGGGACAGGGGATCAATATATTTCTTTCAAGTCTATAGTTGGACTCCAACCAGGGGTTGGAGGTTGTAATATAGCTTATGAACTCTACTTTGTGAACGCTCTCCTTCCTAAACCGCTTATCAACATAGACTTTTAGAAACTTATGTACAGTGGCTATCCATTACCCATTGTCAAATGTGCCATATTGTTGGGACAGGGATCGGAGGAATCCATTATTTGATCGCTTCAAGTTAAGGGTGGATCCAACAGGCGGCTGGACGGTGTACAATATAGCTTGTGATGCTTCCCGTCCTACATGCTTTATCAGATTGCCTTTAAAATTTGTACCAATGCGATTCATTTGGCCATTTGTAGATTGTGCATATTGTCAGGACAGGAGGATCCAATAATTTTTTCCCTTGAAGTTTATGGTGGATCCAACAGGGGATGGAGTGCGCTGATTAATATAAAAATAGCTTGTGAACAACCACTTTTCTTCGTACCACGAGCTATCAGATAGTTGAACTTTGTACGAAATGCTTTCATGCATTTGTAAGATGTAGCACTATTTTTTAGGACTGGAGGATCAATTATTTTCCTTCAATTATGGCTGGATCCAACAGGGCAAAGCATGAGAGGGTTGTAAATAGCTTACAGGAACACTTATTCTTCTATCACGGTCTATCAAATAGCTTGAAATTATGCTACAATGCATTCATGCATTTGTAGATCATGCATATTGTAAGGAGACAGGATCGAGGACCATTATTTTCCTTCAAGTTTATCGGGAACAGCAGTTGTATTTTCTAAAAAGCTACTAATGTACATGTAGTTTTTTAATGGTCTAGGGAATCCAATAACCTAACGAACAAAAAAGACTCAGGATGTTACAAGGACTGATTCCCGATTTCCCCACCAAAATTTTGGTGTACTTTATTGAAAGAAGCTTCCTGTCTTATGTAAATGATGAAACCGGTCTACAACGCTGTGTAGCTCTCTTAGTGTTCGCGGTACTTGTGCGAATCGGTCGATGACTCACCTGCAATAATTTCCTGGGTAAAACATGAATACATTAATAACATAATTCATGATTACTACTACTCTTACTCTACTTTTGGTCGTTTCCTTCGTTTTCAACGCCACACAATGCTTGTGACAATGACCGCAGCCCAATGTAGCAGTTGTATACCAGTGACTAAAATGTTTATCTAACACGATATCGTTGTGAATTTGCTGTTACTAATTGTAAATTATCACTACAAACAATCATAAGCTTAATGTAGATTCGATCATCGGATATTAAGCTAAATCATTGACCTACATATCTTTAACTTGCAAATAAAAAAGTTTGCTATTTTCACAAGTAAGACAAAGACTAGGCGATCGAACCATATCTCATCTAATAGGGTATTAGAATGGACCATTGTGGAGTGCATTTTTACATATGATCATCCTTGTAAGATCTATCAATTTTCTATGTTCTTGCCGACACAATGCCACTAACTTTTAACGAGGTCTATCGTCCTCTATTTATATCCATTTATGTCGATGAATTAGCACATTAACTAATACTGTTATATCAAACAGCTAGGTTCTAATGTTTTGCATGAAGTTTATATAGGCCATGCTAGTATTGTGGGATCGCTTTCATCTTTCGGGCATCGCATCTACTTCCTGTTTGCCAGAAAGCTTGGATGTATTATAACACACTGATATAAACCTGCAATCTACTAGAGTTTAGAGCGGGGGTATCGTAGTCAGATGCTTGACTACAAGGGTAACGATATTACTTGTTTCCTCTTTAAAAGGAATAATATACTAGAAGTGTTGTATCTCAATTAATACAAAACTGGCGAAATAACAAAGTATCTAAACGTAATCATATTCCCAGATAAAATCATCGAAACAAAAATCGAATGGTGCTAGGGCAGACAGACGGATCCATTTAACTCAAAGAGCAACAGGCGCAGAAATGGGTGCAATGGAGGAAGTAAGCAAGTTGCCTCTGGGCTGACCGGTACTACCCGGATCCGTTAGAAGAGCCGTAGAGTCGAACAAAGTAAACTGAGGTTAGTACCCCGCTCGATCAATATTCACTAGTATGAAGAATGACAGATCTAACAAATAGGCTATCAGAAATACATCGAAGTAAGCGTGCAGTAGAACATAATGACTGAAGTAGATTAATATAGTTATGGATAAATCGCAATAAACGACAATAAAGATGCATTATGAGGCGACCGGCTGAATCTTTGCCGATATATATGGGTGACTCTTTAAATCCTCTCGAGTATACTTTTGTAAGCCCTAGACTCAATTCCAGACCTTTATTGACCGTGTAGATTAGTTAGCACTCGTGATTTAAACTGCATAATTCATCATACGCTAAATGGCATGCCCACTTTGTATCTATCGACAATCAGAACTGAAGAAGGCGTACTACCACTTCACATGAGCAGGCGAGCGTGGGTGGGATGACAATTCACTATATCATACGAAGAGGTACGAAAAAGTTGACGATTCGCATTATGTGCCAAATGATCCCATTTACGTTTTATTCATGCATAGTAATGGCTAGTATGGATCAGCTCTTGTACTACTTATAATAAAGACTGTCCAATTTATTACAGTAACCGCAATATCGCGAATATGATGTCATCCTGTCAGATTCATGTGGGTCTTCTATTTCGAGTGTCCGTCAGGCATAGTGATGCAACTGGACATAATTTAGAAGTGTTAATGTATTGTAACTTTGATTAAGTGAGCGTTTCCGAATCTATATATAGCCTCATAAGAGGAAGGATATGCATATGGGGCGACACGCGGCTAATAGCTTTTTATGTTTCTGCTATATGCCCGTAACAGTTTTTGAACAAGATTCTGCTTTCGCTTGAATATAAAAAATAAGTTGCCAATAGGGGGCACAATTAGTGGCCAATAGGAATACCAAACAATAACGGACTTGTTGGAAGACATGGGTCTCCAATAGGCAACATAAATATATTTCTTATACCAGAAACCCAGCAAGATGCTTTCAACCAACAGTTACATTCTCTCCTTCTACAAGTAACTTTGTGTGGGCATCAGAGTGATTTCTGCAACATAATTGTTTATCCTTGTTATCCCCAACGACCAGATAACTTGTGATTTCGGGGTGCCGTTGTGTGTCAAAAAGACAATTATCAAAGTTATTGAAAAAAGCCTAGAACTTTTAATTTAGTCGTGATGATTGTTGCATGTAATAGTGTGGAAGAAATCATGACATTTTGATGCAGTGAAATTTAGAAATATCTCCGTGATTCATAGTTTTTCTTATATATGCTCTTTGGAAGTTTTTGGACACCACAATCTAGTATTGACACCACGTTTGGAATATGTTGCTAGTGAAGACAGATATCTCCTGAAGTGAACTCTTTACACGCTGTTAGTATTTGTTGAATGTAAAGGATATAGGCTTGAGTAGCAGACTCTATAACTGGAACCAGCGAGCTTATCGTTTGAGGGATAACTTAATGCAATTTCAGAACAAGTAAAGGTATTTGTAAATTTAAATTGATCCTAGATTTCTTCGCGATATATTGTAAAGTATCAAAACAGCAAGGTGATTTGTGAAGAATTATCATCTTTAGCACGATTGCTTGGAGTAGTAGGTAGGATGCCAAGTGTTGAAGTAAACCCTAGTGGCATTTAAAAGACAGGGTGATAAATCGGTAGACTTTTAGCAAAACCAAGATTAATAGTCTTATTACTTGGTCTTTATCAGCTGGAATACTAGTACAAGTTTTCCATGTAGTCCTATGATGTAACTCATTTACCACTTCTGGCTTTTGAATTCAATTCAATTCCAGTCCAACGTCACTTAAGCTTGTTACCGCCACAAACCTCAGCCTTAAAAATAAATGGCCTTTTGGAAAAATTAAAGGGCAAATCATTCTCCATTGCACACTTCATTTATTAGACCTATACTTGTATATGCTTCCACTGTTTGGGATGGCTGCTCTATACAAGATGCTGAAAAACTTGAGAAAGTACAACTGCAGCTACAGTTGTTACATGTACAATGTACATGTACTGGTCTTCCAATTTTTGTGTCCTAAGAATCACTGTACTTGGAAACTGGCTGGAAAACTTTAGAAACTAGGCATTTTGTTGCAAAAATGATTACGATGTTTAAAATTAATGTTTGAAATATACCTCAAAATTTGCGGAACATCGTTCCAAAAAAGCATGAAAATGTATTTAATCAAGTATAAGATCAGCCTATTCTTAGATGTAATCTCGAATTATTCAAAAATTCTTATGTACCAGACGCTGTAAAACAAAGAAATTTATTAAATGTAGAAACAAAGGCAGTCACCTCAATCAATCAATTATTTATACGAACATAACATTATCTTATCAACCGTCCTTTTTGTTCTTGTGGTACAAATAAAGATGTGTATCATTTTTTTTTTTTTTTTTTTTTTGTAGAAGTTATAATACAGATGCTAGAAATACTCCTTTTCATTGATAATTCAGGAATTGGTTTGGTCAACAAAGACACGGACCTGCAAACTTGTCATCGCAAACCAACATCTGTACTTTTGCTGCTGTTCATAGATGAATCGTGTTCATTCAAATTGATTACTATGTCGCTTCACTTGCTATTTATGTGTTGTATTTAATGTGCACGACACATATATTGTAATGTAAGAAGAGGAGCCAGTAAGTTGAAGAACTTGTTTACAATCCTTTTGATTATTCAATAAAATTTGTTCAAAAGAAAAACTGAGTACATGGACTTCTGGCCCTCTTTATGCGGCTTTGGCTTCGCTGGTTATGCGCATTGTCTGGTAATACAGACAGGCATCATGTCTTATGCACCTTTAGAAACTAGACATTATATCTTGTATACATTTTCTTGGAAGTGTTAAGGTATATGATGAAATGCGTATGCCCCAAAGTATGTCGCATTAAAAATTACATCACTGTAGCAGATATTAAATCGAGGCCAATTCGTTGTTGTACTGCGGTATGGCGACAAGTTGATTCGTTTTTGATATTTGAAGAAACACACCGACCGTGTGTACACGTGTTAATGAGATCCAGTGGAAACAGAGAATTGCTGGTAAAAAAAAATTGTTTAAGTCATTGGTTTGCACCGTCCAGACTGATCGTTTTGGTATTTGTAAAGGAACCAGGTCATACAGTATTACGTTGCTACACGGCAGTTTAATCATATATAAATAGTATGGAGGGGGACCCGTGACGATGACATGTATGGCCGACATCTTGTGATTTGCTATTTTTGTGATTTAAAGCAATGAAATAGCAGGTCGTTTATCATACACGGTACAGAAAGGAATAGACAGACGTTCATCAACATTGTAGGTCCACTGGCGGCACGTCAATGGGGGTCCAGCTCATTTGCATTTTTCTGTCCTTGCAGCGGCAAAACACCAAAAACAATCTTATTAAATGAATATGAATTGATACATCAAATATGAAAATTTTATTTTGTGACACTTTTAATAGTATCATTTCAACATTCATTTTCAACAGAAAGGTAATTCATACCAAATCAAAATGGCTGTCAACCTTTTAACCACTATTAAGTTTTATTTTGTCAATTTTTTTTTAAAGTCAGAGGCAACATAGTTAGTATTTTGGTTGTTTTAGCTCCCCTGAGTCAAGGGCACAATTGAGCTTTTCTGACCAAAATTTTGTTGTTATCTCTCGTAGCATTATAAATTTCTCACCGACGAACCACGGCACTGGTAGCGGTAGCTCTGCTCCTGGACTCATCCAGGGAGTTTTAGCTTTGCTCTTGCTAACCTTGGTACAAATCATCCTTGGGTGAAGAGGATATAGTTTTATTCAAATAAAGATATTATCAATAATAGGGTGGATCAAACCTAAGACGTAAACAAAGGCCGCCGGTGTAACGACGAAAAGTAACCCCCATATAATAATGACCGGGGGGGGGGGTCAAGTTTCTACGTAGAAAACTGACCCAGGGTCAATATTCTATGACAGAGAGGGTCTCTATTCTACCGTAGAAAACCATTCCAGACCTGTAGATTTACGACTCCCCTCGCGTTGAAAATTGACCCCCATAGAAATTTGACCCCCTACTTAAAAATTATATAAAAACATATAAAAGTAGATGCAATACGCGTAGTATCACAGGTTTGGGGGAAGGGCAGTGAAAGCGAAGTTACAAGTAGTATGTCCTTGTAATATTTTTCTTTGTTACATTTTATAGATAAAGACTATAATGATAGGGTAATGTAACTTTAATGATAAGGACTATAATAAAGATAGAATAACCGTCAACCCCTTTGAATAGTACACCCCAATGATATATAAACCGGGGATCTAGACTACCGTTGAAGCTCATAGCAGCAACAGGTAATAATATAAGACAGAAAGGGAATAATAAAGGAAGTAATAGGATAAAGTACAGAGCGAAGCTATTTATTTATTTTCTAGCTTACGGGTGGTTAACATAGACAACTGAAATGTCAGGAAATAGATAAGGTGTAGGGGATATGGTCCGAATAATCCGACTGCTCTAGTAATGTTTATATAGGAAGCTATTTATATATATGTTTGGTAAATTCATTGTTGAATTTCACCCAGGTAGGGCTAACAATATGAATATAAATATAATCTGTGATTGGGGAAAATTAATATTAAACAAAGAATAAGCTTCGAACTCATGGACACGTTACATCCCCATCCTTAAAAAATAGGCAGAATTACGCTACACTTGAGTTACATGTAATACGTCAGTTCGAATAAAACGATTTCGGCGTTAATCTTAAAATACTAGTCAGCTTGCCTTGATGATCCTTTTAGCTTTTTAGCTCAGGTGAGCTTTTCTGGTCAAATTTTGGCTGTCATCGTTGTCTTAAACTTTTCACATTTTCTTCTCCAGAACCACTTGGCCAAATTTTAACCAAACCTAGAACAAATTATCGTTGAGTGGGGGGATCCAATGTTGTTCAAATGAAGGACCAGGCCCCATCAAAGGGGACATAATCACGAACATGCAAAAACAGATTGGTGTCAAAATCTTCTTCTCAAGAATCACTGGGCCAGAAAAGTTGAAATTCATATGAAAGCTTTCTGAAATAGTGGAGATTCAAGTTTGTTCAAATCATGACCCCAAAGGTAGGATGAGGCCACTATAGGGAATCAACGTTTTAGATGCGAATATATACATGTAGGAAAAATCTTTATAAAACTTCTAAAAAAAAAACACTGAACCAGAAGAATGCAGATTTACCTGAAAGAGTCTTGACGTAGAGTAAAAATGTACAAATGATGGCTTCAAGAAATATGGTGGGGCCCATCGTCGCAAACTACTGTTTTGAGTCCACATACGTGGAGAGGATCGATAAGAAGCACCCGCGGGTCACCAACGATGGGTGGTGCCATAATGGGGGATCAAATTTTTGCATGTTGATATATAGGGAAATATTCTCCTCCAGAACCACTAGGTAAAGTTCAACCAAACTTGGCACAAATCATCATTTGGTGAAGGGGTTCATTTTATTTCAAATGAAGGGCCATGTTCCCTTCAAAGCGGAGATAATCATGAAATTCGAAATAGGGTGAGGTTATTTGATTTATTTCTTTTCAAGAGCCACTGGGTTAGAAAACTTGAAATTTACATAAAAGCTTCCTTACATGAAATAAGTTAAGTTTGTCCAAATAATGGATCCTGGGGATAGGGTGGGCTCCTGAAGGGGGTCAAAGAAATATAGGTCGTGTACCTCAGTATCATACGGTAACCCATGTTTGCATTTAAGCCTTTAATATGGAAAATATGGAATATTTTGTTCACTTGTTATCATATTTCAAAATATGAATATGATTCCTGAGAAGAAGAAAAATGAACGTTTGAAGCATAAATATTATAAATTTTCAACATTCCTTGTATATGTTGGTAAACTTTTCTCGA
>CAJDSM010149144.1:0-10397 GCA_903981925.1 Ostrea lurida
TGTCGTTTCCACAAAAACGGTGTTACGTTTGACTGCTCGGAGCTTTTCGCGGACCATAGGAACTTGCACGCACTTATTCTCCATTATCTCTTCCATCACGTTATTCTTAGTATCATTCCATTGTTTCTTTGATATGGTTAAAGAATTTCAAGGAACCAGATGGTCTGCTCGCCCGTTGGATTTCCATGCTTGAAACTTATGATTTCACAATACAACATCGCAAGGGATGTCATCATGGAAATGCCGATAGCCCATCAAGGAAACCGAGAAAAAGTTGTAAAAGAGAGGAATGTGTTCAATGTTGATAAAGAAACATGCTCTGTGAACGTTGTGTCACCCAACGGGAAATCAGCAGATACACCAGATCTGAATCAAATTGGCTACATCAATGGAGCAATGAGTTCCTGAAAGAGGAACGGGATAAAGATCCAGTAGTTAGTAAAGTAAAGAATCTACTTCTAGCCAATGCAGCACGTCCAAAATTGGATGACCCAAGTCCCACAGTTAACACTTTACCGAGACAATGGGAAAGACTACAGGTGGTAGATGATATCCTGTACAAGGTATGGGAGAAGGATGACGGTGACAAGATCCTTCAGCTGGTGGTACCCAGAACCCTAAGGAAGGAAAGTATGCAGCAATTGCATAACCGCACAGCTGGACATTTAGGACGGGAAAAAAAGACACCTGGACGAGGTCTGTCGAGCCGATTTTAATTGGCCTGGAAATGTCCTAAGTATGACATTGTTGAGGCTTTTGTGATGAGAAACATGTAAACCATGCGCTGAAGAAAAAGCTCAGGACCAGGAGTATGGGAACGCGCAGCAAATGCTACTATGAAGTACCACCGAAACCCATTGAAGTGTAATGCTAATTGACATCGTCAGGTCCTCTTCCGACAACATAAACAGAAGGAAAACAGTACATCATGGTCGTCAGGAGTATTACTTCCACCAGTGAAGAACGCCTATTGCTATAGTAGATGCAATTACTGACGCACACTAGTTGTGCTTGACATCCTTGGTCCACGGAATTCATAATTGCCGATTTGGCCACTACCTACGGTATTCATACGACCAGGAGAAGGAGGAGTTTGAGCATGAACTATTCACAAGGTTTGGCTCTCTATTAGAATAGCATAACGTCACGCGACTAACACCGTAATCGCCCACAGTCGACCGAATGTGTGATCGAAAGGTCGAATTAGAACCTTACAACAAATGCTTGCCAATTTTGTTGGAGTGCAATATAATAAGCGTCCACATTGTGGAAATGGACCACTCTCCTCTTATTTATTGATTGGCATATAGAGCTCAATGTCCATGAAAAGTGACGTAAGTGGTACTCTACCCTAGTCATGACTTTATGCGCGAGAGTCCTCATTTGCCATCGATTAATTGCTGCTCCCCTCCGAATAATCAACTCCGAAATACGATTGTCCTCAGATTGTTTTAATGTAGAGGTGGATTAGAATGTAATGCGAAACATCGTTTTCCACTTGTACACGAGAACCTGAAATCAAAGTTTCAAAAGCAAAAGAGTATAATTATGACTCGAATTTAAAACTGGTCGAAGCATCTAGTGTAGGGATTAGTAGAACTTAGTGTGGAGATGGTACCCACCAAAGTCAAACAAAAGTTAGCCTGTCTGGATGGCGATAGGACCATATCTAAGGTCAACCTCAGAACAATTATCCGGACATCTCCTAAGAAATTAAACATGTAACACGGGAAGATTGTGATTGTTCATGTCGATCACTTTGAAATCCAGTAAAAGGGGAGGAATAACAGACAATTGTTTTTAGGTCCTGATGGACGATCGAAATGGAATTTCCGGTAGAAGTTCCTATCTCGATGACTCGAGTCTTGAAGAGTGACACCTGATTTCACCAAAAGCGTTTCTACTCCTTTGCTCTTCAGTGCAATCTCCTCAGATAATTGTTTTTACCGTTCTCGACGGGAAGGCTATGAAGCCCTGCTCGCCAGATATTCCCCTTAGAATTATAAATATGCCTTGAAGGGGGGGGGGGAGTGTTTTTATATAGCTATATTATTTACTCCCTTCATGAAAACCATTTAGTGGTTGGCAGAATTATATACCTTTGGGATTATATTCTTTTATGCATATAGTGTAATATGGTTTCCTTTTGACATGAGTAGTTACGTGACCTTATTCCTATGTTTTTGTGTTAATATCCGTTGATTATAGATGGCTTTAACTTCGGTAATGTGTCCCTACCTGTCCGTGGTCTTTGCAATTGCCTACAGCTGCGCTGTGTACACGGTGTTTTTTTAGGATATGTAGTTCGCTAGGTCCTACTGGGGAACGTGTCATGTGGACAGATAACTTTGGGGTTATAATTTAACATCATGGCTTTTTTTTTGTTTCAACATGTTAAAGATACATGGAAAATTATAAATAGATTTGAAAAATGCCAATTTTAGATGGAGGACCGACACGTTGTACATTTTGCAGACATTCGAGAAGTGAATGCAGTGCTGCAAAACTGTGAATCGAATGCAATCGAGGGTCAAATATGACCCCAACCTATGTCTTGCCCTGTCCTGATGTAATTTGGGGGATAAAGTTTCCCAGCCCAAGACCTTTAGATTCCCAAGGCAATGGGAGGAGAAACAACCGTCTCCAGACGAGAAATTTGT
The DNA here is from genome assembly GCA_903981925.1 of Ostrea lurida. Taxonomy (NCBI): domain Eukaryota; kingdom Metazoa; phylum Mollusca; class Bivalvia; order Ostreida; family Ostreidae; genus Ostrea; species Ostrea lurida. The sequence goes on from CAJDSM010149144.1 coordinate 2,661, forward strand.
GTGTCCGATAGCTGATGTCCCTGGCTGAGGTAAGAAGAAAATCGGACATGCCGGACACACCTGAAGATGAGGCATGAGAAAGAATCCCCCAGCGAGTGGAATCTATTTGGAGAAGAGTGTGAAATTGATCTGAGGGGAAAATAGGGTTACATTGAAACCCAGCGAACTGTTTATTTACAAGGGCGCTTCGGTACCAGTGATACTCTCACTTTTTTTTATCCCGCTATCAGCAAGTGGACTCCAATGAACTCCCGCTTATCAGTTAGTGGAAATTCCTACGCCCTGAGCCAGTCCACAAGAAGAAGAAGCTGTCGTTGTATGAAAATATCAAGGAACCCCGATATCCAAGCCTTATCCCCTCAACGCAAGACAACATGGGCATAAATTCCAGGACTTACCTGCCTTCCTCTTCCCCAAGACGCTGAAGAGATGCAGCAAAATGTTTGGGGCTTGATATTGCACATCTATGACTACCCCGGGGAGGACACGGGAAATTCTGAAGAAGAAACTCTCGTAAAATACCACACCAGATGTCGTTGGCGCGAACTCGTGAACTCCGAAGGAAACGAAAAGCGGAAGCTCTTGGAGCTCGAACAGATGACAGGAAGTTAACTTGAGCACAATATGAACTTTTACTGAGGAGGTAGTGGGACTTTCCGAAGGATTGAACTGCGACTTGTAGTGACTTTGAAGTGAAGTGAACACTTTAAAAACTGGTATGTGCAGGCGATTTCCCTTCTATGTCCAATTCATGTATTTTTCGTTTATTGATTTGTTTGCAATGTTAGTATTTCTTAGTCAAATATTATCAACATGTTATACATGTATTTCAATATCTAATTCCATTAGAAAATGATGAAATATAAGATATTATATTGATTATTTGTGTAATGTTGATGGTTGTATGTTAATATACAGTTCTTATTATTAATTTTTTCTATGTATTGGATTACATGTGGATTTCACATTAAAGTCCTTCATTTTAACATACTTGTGTTCACCCTGACACAGTTACAATATAACATTACATGGAAATTCTGACGAGTTATTATGATAAGGACTCTATTACATATTGTGATGGTTTTAAAGTATGATTTTTATAATTAAGTTTGTTCTCTTTGTTTTTGCCGACGGGTTCTGTCCTGCGCAGTGCCCCGGGACTGAAGGACGCCGCAGGTAGGGGATTTGTATATAATGTCGCACTGTCACCTTGTAACTATTCGGTACTATTTGGGACTGGCTAAATCTGAACGATGACTTTATTTCTATGGTAAATATCACACTCCCTGGAATTATTATGATACTATGTTCATATCTTTTTATCTATTTGTATAATATCTTGTGGTTTATTACAGATATATATTTTAATCTTAACACAGAAAACTCGGTATGTTCTTTATTGAAACATCGAAACTTTTACGTGAATAGTGAAAGTCCCGTTTACACTAATTACAAAAGTATGAAGTGCAGTCCATATGCGCTGCCACTTTTTTTGGATAATCAAAACTATACTCAAAGTTAGAATTGTAACATAAACGCACTAAATATGATTACTGAAAACTTTGATAGTTCTTTGTTTATGTCCATGTGGGAAATGCTTTCAAGAAAATCGACGATTCTAAACCTCATACCGGCAGTTTTCGCAAGGTTTTGTAATCTTTCATCTTCAATGAATTAATGATAAAAAGAGTGGGCGGGCGTAATACAGAATGAATAGACCGCGTTGCATTCCCGTTTGTAAATTAAACATAGAACAAACCGTCAATGCCACACTTTATTTTAATTCGATGTATATATTAATTTTTAATTTGTATTTATATAACTAAATTATTCACACAATTTACACAAATATATCTATCCTTCAAGAATATAAATGACTAGCATATTTTGATTGCATGTTAGATACATCCTTGCAATTGTGCGCCAGCATGTATGGTGTTACATTTTATAATAAAAAAAATGTAATTGTAAAATTAATTTGATGAATAATATATAATTAAATATAGCCGCATTTCTCTTGCAAATATTAACATCATTTGTTTTAAAGAACAAATTGGAAACTAGATATTATCGTGAAGTAAAACTCACAAAGATAACCCGCCAGACCCACAATCTTAACTCACTTGAGTCACTGAATTGAACAAAGAAATATAGCGCGCCACAAATCATATTAAAAACCTATAAGTTTGATCTTGAGATCAAGGTAAGTTATACAGATGTCTGAATGTAATAATTACACCTGTCCCAATGGTGATACATAAAAATGCAAAATATCAATAATATACTTTTATTTTAGTGGTTTCAAAATCATTATGACAGTCACATCACACCAGGTCATGAATGTATGCATAGATTCCCTCTCATTTGATACACCCATTGCTAGATATTGGTATTGCATACGTCCAATGAACAAAGAAGTCTGGCCTAGACTCGAATTAACAAACCAGACGACACGACAGACCAAGACAGACAAACAGAGTACATGACCACATCGTCCATGAATTGATGCATCCATGTGCCAATATACAGGATGTGCCATATCGCAAAGAACAAAGAAGTTATGGCCCCGACACGATTCAGTTCCATGTTAAAAAAACTGATATTTTTTATCCTTGGAGGTCAAAGGTTAAAGTCATACAGAGGTCATCAATAATCCCCGACAACATCGTCTTATAGTGAATTACAACCCATGAGGCCAAAATATGGTATGCCACCTCTAAGAACAAAAGAAGTTATGGCCCGGACATGAAACTGCAACAGACAGACGGACGGACGGACAGAGTGATTCCTATAGTCCCCCCCCAATACTTATTTGCGGGGGGAGGGGGATATAAATTATCTTCGCTAGCCAAGTGGTTCGGTGCACCAGCCTCCCTGTCCCGGGACGGAATGACCGGAAACCCCTTGGCTAGGAATTGTGTGCTTTGAAACACACGTATTATTAAGGTTACGTATATTTATAGTTAATATATTTATCTATAATTCATTTATCAAAGTAGGATGTGTGTTGTAAATAATTATATATCTGAAGACACTTTTTTAAAATCACGAACTTAAAAGACTGAAAGCGGACAAATTCCATTGCAAATCACGTGTATTCCGTCTTTTTATAAGCAGGATAGTTTCAAGGTGTGCATTGGAGTTCAAATTCTGGTTCCCAATAATGAGTGCTAGGAAATTTTTTCCCCCAAATTTTATTTTTTAAAATATCTGCGATTTAACATACGGGTATCGCTGTAGCGAAATTTTGAAAGTTTTTAAATGTATTCAAACACAGCCTGAATCCTGGTAACCGTATGTCCATCGAATTTATGTCTAAACTAATTCATGTATCTTGGAATGGGAAAACAGGGGGGCAAAATATAAATTTTTTCTTTCTTATTTTTTTTTTTTTAGCAAAAATGAAAGTCCTTTTTTAATACCTAAATTAAGGGTTTTTGTTTGTTTTATTAGATATTAAATATTTTATTACCTTAATTGAAGGGGTTTTGTTGTTATTCATATTTAAAATATTTCCGACTAGGCTAATTTTGTGGTTGACTTATTGGACCGCCGGTCAATAGTTTTTGAATCCTGACCGGCGATCTATTAATCCCGTCATATTGAGGGAAATCTGTTATGGCATTGCAACTTTGACTGTCGTAACGCAACGTAATGCAATAGACTTAAAATAACGTCATAGTAGTACAACTATGAATTAAAAATGCATTTACATATTCTTTGTCCACGTTTAAAAAATTAAGTCACTCATCAATACATATACAATGTAATTACATGTAGGGTAATAAAACAAAGTTATTTAATGTCTGATCCAGTCATAGACCGGAATATTGGCGCCTCCCGGCAATAAAACGGTGCATTGAGCTGTTCCCAATACCTGATGGAAATAATATATTTCCGTCTATTGACTGATCAGACATTAAATTAACTGTATATTTAGCTATTTGGGTGTGGTCTATTTGGACGCCGGTCATTTTTAGTTTTTTAAATTTGGACCAGTGATCTTATTGCCTGGCAAATTGAGGGAATAGTGATGCATTGCTAACTATGTACGTCGTAACGCAACGTAATTGCAATATACTTTCAAATATGACGGTCATAGTAGCAATATAATTTGGAAATTTTACGAATGATTTGAAATAATGCATTTACATATATCTCTTTCCACGTTAAAAAATTAAGCACTAACAACATATACAATTTAATTAGGGTAATAAAACAGTTTTTAATGTTGATCAGTCAATAACAGAATATTTTTCTCCGTAGGGGTAAACTGGGAACAGCTCAATGAAAACGGTTCTATTGCTCGAGCGCCCATATTTCCGGTCCCACTATTGATGATCAGACATAAATAACTGTAGTACTATTTTCTGCCTCTTTTGAAAAATAAAAAAAGGGAGTTATATTAAACAGTAATTTTTAAATATGCCATCAAAATCAAAATGTTTGCACTCCTGACCAATGAGGGTATGCCACTAAAATTTACCTTCCTCAAAGTTTTTAACATGGATGCTCAGCAGTTTCTTTTTCTTTATTCTTCTTGTTTAGATTTCTTTTTGTATTCAGTTGATATTTATTTAATGTTTCTCAAGACAGCATTTTTGCAACAGTGGTATCATTTTTTGTGGCCTGCAGCTCCTGACATGTGTACCTATCTGTTTTTTTTTTGTTTTGTTTTTGTTTTAAGCTCAGATAAAAGCGCAATATTTTAGCCCGTAAAGGTTGTTTAAAATTCCTTCATGAATTGTTAAAGTATATTATGTATTTTGAGAATTTTTTAGACAACCATTCTTTAAAAATAGATCTTTTTTGTTGATAGACAGGAATTTGGAAAAAAGTCCAAATTTTAAAATGTCACTAAAAAAGTGTTGCACTCCCTGACATTTAGCCAACGTTTTAGGACTACCATTCCTATCAATCTTCCTGAGAGTATAACTTAGATATTTGAAACACACAACACAATGCACGTGACACAGATATCGTATCCCTAATAGCCCAGCCCCCTGTTTGTAAAACTTGTAATTTTGTTCAAATAATGCTTTGCCGCTCATTTTTTTTTTATAAGGCCAACCCAAATTGTCTATACGGATCGAGACCGAGCAAAGAGCGAGCCGTTAAATACTAAATAATGATCCGCCCATCAATTTGAAAATCATGTTGGCCAAGCACACGAAAGATTTAAACGCCTTGATTAACCAGAGGCCGCCATACTAGAAAAGGCAAGCCATATTTGTTTTTTTTTCTTTTTTTTTTTACCATATTTCACTTATATGGCAAACACCGTGCAGTTACAGACTAGCAAGAAGCATGGCTATTGCGTTTGCCGGACTGTTTTAGATTACGCGTTTAGCTTCACGTTATTTGAACAACAATAACGGGTCTCCGTAACGAAGAATGTCGAAAAATCCTACATAACATAAAACATGTCAAGCAGATATATCATATTTAAACACTTACATGAATTTTTTAAGATAAAGTTTAAATAATTAGTTACCTTTGTAAGTTATATTGGGGTTTATTATTGTTTTGCCCAAGTGTTTACAATGTAAGCCCGTGTTTCGCGGTTGACGTAAATATCGCGTCCGCGGTGGTAGGCCTATAATTCGTCATAAACTCGACTGGATTTGAAGCGAGGAAGTTATCTAGGCCTGAAAACTAATGAGAAAAAAAAACGCAAAACACCCAACACACTCTAAGAATCAGGGACAGGGCCAGGAAACAGAAAAGCGCCGAAAGAGCCATGGTTATTTGTGTTGTGGCAGTGACGCCGTGCCCAATGCTCCCGAAGACAGATCGCTGTCCCGGCCCGATAGCCATAAAGTAACGTGGCATTGTTTTATAAGCAGAGACAGCATTTGGAATGAAAAACACAAGGTATTGATCAGCGTAAATCCAAACATTTAAAGTTTCGCAACATACATATTTTTTCTGATAATACTAGTAAATCTCCTAGGGCCCTCAGACGGCAAGAAATTAAGGTCGATTCCAAGTATTTGGTGCGGACTGGTTTGGTTATTGTTTATATTGAAGATTTCTATATGAATGGTGCTTAGAAAGGTTAGCAATGCAAATCATAAATAAATGCCAATCATCACACACACACGCGACACATAGTATGAAAGGAAAAAATAGTTTTAATCTGAAATCATTTATTGTATGTTTTAAAATTTGTACATCAAATCAAGGATTTTTTTTTTCTAATCAGGGAAGATTATTTTAATAATTCTGCCTGCCATTAGGATATTAATTAGATATATTAATTATTGTTTGGAATTTGACACCATTGCAAGAATATTTATTTAATTAATAGTTCCTAAATGGCAGTCAGAAATTTAAGAATATATCTAAAATGCGATTTAATAAATAATTATGTAGCAACTGTATCAAATAATTAGCGCACATGAGCCTGCGGCAATGTGATTCATGTCAGCTCGCTCCCATGATTACACCATGTAAACTGGTGATGTCGTTATTATTTGACAGGTCTGAAAAAAAATACAATTTCGATACTGGTACAATTCTTCCAAAAAATGTCAGTTCGTTAATATGTTATTAAAAGCCGTAGATAAAATAAATGAAATAGTTTAAATCTATTTAATAGCAACATTTTGTTTAATTTCCAAACAAGCGTATTTTATTTTTTTTTTTTTTTTTTTTTTTTTTTTTTTTTTTTTTTCTTTCAAACGCTTTTTATTATTAATTTTATCAATATTTTCCAAGCTTGAAAGAAAATACATTGCATGACGCCAAAAAAAAAGTCGTTGTGTTGCCCACTAAGTTTGAAACATTCCTAAAAAAATAGGGTAGGTTAGGAAAATAAAGTTTTTTATTTTATGTTTTACTTTCAAATTCTAATCAAGGTAATATTGCAGAAACATTAAGTGAACCACCTAACAAGAAAAGTAATGTTTATTAGCCTATTGATTCAATACGATTCAGTGTATCATTTAAACTATGAATGTTCTTTCAAAATGATAGAACGATTTTTTTTTAGTTCTTGATAAGAGTAGATGTAACTTGACTGGCTATTGGAAATATTCACGGCTGAGTCCCTCATTTCTACTCATGAACCCATTGGCTAAGTCAGTGACCGGAAGTAAAAATTTTCCGGGATTATCAAATTGAATTTTTTTTTTCCCCAAAAAATAAAAAAAAAAATATCTTTGGGTCGAGCCTTAATTTAGGTCGGTTTCGGGTTACGCGGAAACTTTACCATGCAAGCCCGGGGCATTTAGGCGAATTACATATGACCGTCAAGATATTGTTTTTGAAACGGTATACTGGCATGTATATGCAAATTCATACTGTTTCAAATTAATATTGATTCTTAGGGCAAAAGTATGCATTTGTTGTTAGCTTGTCTTACCATAGCATTATAATATTATCAAAAAAATTTACAAAAGGTTAAAAAAAAAAAGGTAGAAGGAACCACCTTATTTGAAGTATCTGTCCTGTGGATAAAATACTTTCCATGATTATGCAAACCACAATACAAATTGTATGTCTACACTAATTTAGGCTGGTGGGTTTTTATTGTTTTTCTCATTTTTTTTTTAGTATACCTTGAAGAATCAAATCTTTATTTCTTTATATGACAGGTTTAATAAGAAGATGGACTGTCCCCCTGCAAAAAAGAAACATGAGAAATTTTCCAAAACTTCTGGCTAGTCTTTGTGATTGCTAAGTCAAGGAAAGGCAGGTAATTGCCAAAAACAAGGAAAGTAAGAAAAAATAGAA
>CAJDSM010149160.1:0-11027 GCA_903981925.1 Ostrea lurida
TATACAGTTTCGTTGAATTCTTGTCGGTGAAGAACAAAAATTCGATTTAGCCCCGCCTCTTATTTCATATGACCCCTAGTTTGAAACTCTTCGGGAAACTATTCGCGCGTGCTCACACGCAGTTACCAAGAGGCCCCTTCACGACAAAAAAAATCTCAAATGACTAACAGCACAATGAAAATTCAAGTTTTCAAAGTACATATAACTAGGAAGATTTAAAAAAAAATTATACAGCAGTTCATTAGAATAATATCTAGTAATAGAGTGTGTATTTTTTCTTCAACAGTTAACTTGCGGCCTATAGATAGCATTGTGACGTCGTCTCTGAACGTTGGTCTACAGTTATCAAACGGAAACGTCATCAGAATCTTTGGTTATTCGTATAATAATCAGATTCTCTGGCAGACAAATTCACAAAAACGACCATTATATCATTTCAGTTTTTTACAATTTACCATTTTTGTCCTTTTTAATTCGTTTTTAACGTCAATACGCATTAGTTTCTGCTGATGAAAAAAATACAAATGTGTTAGACAATATGCCTTTTAGTATTGAAATCCTAAAGTTTTTAACAATTTTAGCTCAAAAGTGTCCATGCCCCTAATCAACGACGGATATATATCAGCAAATTTAGTGAATCACGGTTCAGTTTTCAAAAGTGTCCTGAACCACTGCTTGTTGTTTCATCAATCCTCTTTTCAAGATGGTCTATCGAGGAAAAGGTTCCGCACCTTCCATTCACTGCGACCATAGAACGTTAAAAAACCGTTTTCACTACACGGCGTTGTTTCTCAGTCGAATTCAGGCGTCATAAAAGCAACCGCATGACGCCCAAAAAGTTGTACGGACAAGGCGATATAAATATCTTAAAAGCTGGGCTTCAGTTGTACTACGCTGCATAGCAGCTTTTGGAAAATTTATCCTTAATGATCAGCACTTTTACGGTCTATGAGCATTGGAGTGGCTTTATTTGTACATTAGCGCGCCCCCAGACTCAGTTTTTCGCGGTTACAATCGTAGGACCGCTCCATTTAGTTGCCTTTTTACGACAAGAAAGGGGGTACTGGGAATCTATTTCTAACTGGTCCCTACCAGGTTGTATTTAAGGCTGACAATGGAAAATAGAACTACCCAGTCGGTTAAATCCGCAATCGTTCTGACCGGGTTAACCGGTTAATCGTACCAAATAAAATGCATTTTATGAAGTACGTTAACGGGTTAAATCTTTCACGTTTGATCTCTGAAGAAAAAAAAGATAATACCACATTAGTAAAAATTATGTTTATGTTCAATTACGGTTTAAAAACACAAAATAGCTGGAGAAAAACGGAGAAAGCTTGGAAAACTGCAGGGGGAGATATCCTTCTCACTAATCATAATTAATGATATGGCTTGTTTACGATCTCAGGCTGAAGGCACTGGAAAGTCTTCAAAGCTAGTTTGATACAAACGATGTCATGGAGGAGTTTTCCTTTGAGGTTTAACTTTTTCCCTAGCACGTTTTGCCTTTCATGTGTAAGTACATTTAAGTTGCCAGCAAGTGTTGCATCGATTTCGTCGAGTAAAGTTGGTATTACCAGTTTTGTATTGAATTCTGTTTCCGAAAAAGTTTCATTGCTTTTCCCGATTACTAAAAGAGCGGTGGGGGGGGGGGAGCGGCGAGGTAAGGGGTACGTAGCGTACGGGGGAGGAGGGGTGGGGTTGGAGCTGAGGGGGTGAAGGGGTGAGGTGGGCAGGGGGGAGGGTGGGCAGCAATGTTTCAATGACAAATTGAGGTTTTTTGTAACAGAGGGACATACATAATACAAATAGTGTACAGCTTCATAGTAATTCAACAGTACTCAGGATATTAATATTTCGAACATAATTAGCAAAGTCCTCAAGTATCGCAAATACAATAATTAGATAATTTCTGTATGTTGTAACACGAAACAGACACTACCTGAAACCTTACACAATATTTTACGTAGAAGTGACTTACCTGCCCCTCACCCCTAATGATTATGGAGTCTTCCTCCTCGTCCCCTGAGAATACTGTAGGGTCATCTTCCTCCGTTCCTGATCTATCTGTTGGAGATCTGCCCCTCATCCCCTGCAGATCGTATTAATCCGCCTCACATACAACATTACAGTTGATCACGCCATTTTCTACGATAAGAAATAAAACACACACGATTACATTAAATTTAGGCATATTTATCGCTATATATGATTTCTCTTTTCCGCTAATTTGTCCAGATAAACAGTGAAGGCCCTTCTTAAATCAATAAAACATCAGTTACCGATAAATTGGTACCGTTTATTCAACAATTGGAACTTACTCGACATTCAAAATTAAACATTATCATTATTCAAAATCAGCGCAATTACTAAGTACATGTAAAATATATAATCAACATCACTAGCATGAAAAAACAACATCAATATCACTTGAAAACTCAACATTTAAAAGCTTTCTAAATCAACATCACCAGCATTTTGTAATCCAACAACACTTAGCATTCAAAAGAAAACATCACTTAGCACCAAAAGGTTTATATCCTAGCAATTTCAAAATTCAGATAATAATGAATTCACAATCACTATCACTTGGATTTAAACATTACTAGCCATCCAAAATCAATATTTCTACATTTAAAACAACACACTATGCGTATGAGACTTGTTAACAAAAAAGTATGATGTTTGCAGGGTTATAAACAGATTTCGTTTAAAGTATTCATTTCGAAAGTCTACGGTCGCTTAATGGCCTGTTTTGATGACAAATTTAATCATTACAGTCATATGTGACTGATTGTTTCATACCCTTTGTTAGACTTGTCATTTTCCTACTAGGTTTAGCAATGGGTAAATCCCGTTCACTTATTTCGGAACTAAAGGCTACGCGGGTTGCTGATGCGTCAGCAGAGGATGCTTACTTCCTCCATAACACTTGATCGCCCTTCGCTTTTGTTCAGAGGTTCCGTATTGTCCTATACTTGACTTTTTTAATATGTTCGTTTGTTAATTATGAATACGTTTTAACACGATGTTAACTTCGGCTATTTACAAGCATTCAAATTTAAAGCCATTTAAAAAATCAACACAACTAGCACTTAAAGCAACATCACTCGCAATCAAAAATTTGTGAAAAGTATTAAAAATTAGCATCAGAGTAGCACTTCAAAATAAAATAAAATAATTAAAAAATACAAATACAAAACCAAAAAAACAAAGACCAAAAAAACCCACAATAAACAAACAAACACCCCCCCCCCCCCCCAAGAAGGAAACCAAAAAAAAAAAAAACAAACAAGGAAATTAACCCAAAAAACAAATCCCCAAAAATCCCCTTTTAAAAATTTAACAAAAGGAAATCAAAACCCACCAAAGCATTTTAGAGAGTATTGCAACTAGGCATTAACATGTCCCCTACCAACACCGTGATTATTTTGACGGATGTGTATAGATCATGAGGGTGCAATGTTATGGTGTGATTAAAACATGTTTGGTACCAAGTTAGGACCATATCATATTTATAGTGGTATTTGTTCTGGCCACCACTTGTCAGTTAATAATGTTGACTTACAGATCTTTATATATATTCTGCTACCACGGTTCACACGCAGCACAGTTAAGGGTGGCCAATGGAAAATTTCGCTGAAAAATACTTCGATCGAAAAACATCATTTACTTGAATGCATTAAATCATCTGTGGAAAACTTTATTGAAAAATTTGATAAAAATATAATGGACTGAAAATACATATTCAGACGATTACATTTCTTCAGAGATACTTGTCCACTACATATTCCAGAGTGGTGTCAAAATTCAGATGTGGATTCTTAAAAACTCTAAAGAGCTTTTGGATAAACCTAAATCACAAGAATTTTCAAAAATTGACTGCATCAAAACGTATGATTCTCCCACCACTTTACACAACGATTCCTTCACGATAAATTTAAAATCTAGACTTTTTCAGATTATAGATAATTTGCTGTTTAAACAAAAACGGCACCGAAAAATTACGAATTCTAGTCGTTGGGAAACAAGACACATATTTTGTTAGAAACACTTGATTGGGCCCACACAAGTACTCTGAAAGTTAGATATTAAGAGCATGCTTGGGGTTTCGTATAGATAATATTTATGTAGTCTTTGGAGACCACGGTCTTCCAACAATCCGTTAGTATTCCTATGGGATAATTTGTGCCCCCCTTATTGGCAGACTTATTTTTTGTATTTCATTATGAAGCAGAATTTGTATCAGAAACTGTTACGGATAACAAAACAAAAAACTTCCGTGTCCTTCAACCTTACATATAGGTATTTATAGATGATGTGCTTATCAATTTAACCAATCATCATTTTCACACATTATGTTCATTTGATATATCCGAAAAACTCGACATAAAGGACCACCACAGAAAATCTGACATATCTGCTTCATATTTGGATATTTACTTAACAATTGACTCTAATGGCAGGGACTTGGACAACTAATTATATGATAAGCGTGATGACTTTGACTGTTGCAATCGTCAACTTTCCTTTTCTATGTAGTAATATACCCACTATCACCTGCGTATTGGTGTGTATATCTCCCAGTTTGATTTCGATACGCAAGAGCATGCTATAGCGTATGCGGACTTTTAAAGCGACCAACTACTAACAAAAAAGTTGATGCCTGCAGGAGGTTATAACGAATCTTCGTTTTAAAGTTCATCCATTTCGAAATTCTACGGTCGCTATAATGACCTTGTTTGCGATTACCAAATATATCACTAGTCTATGTGACTTGATTTGTATTCATACCCTTGTGTAGACTGTCATTTTCCTTACTAGATTGACTACGGATATCCCGTTTAATCTATTTCGACTAAGGGGCTCACGCGGGTGTGACCGGTCAGCAGAGGATGCTATACTCCTCCATGGCACCTGATCTTACCCTTCGCTTTTGTCGGAGGTCCGGTTGCCTCTACACTCGATTTTGTATATGTTTTTGGATTATGATTACGTTTGACACAATGTTAACTTCGCCTTTTGTTATTTTATATTTAAATGATTCACGTGACTCGGATCACGTGGTTTTTACAAACTGACCCACAGTATTGTGATTATCAAATAAATTTCAATTTATTACAAGGGCATATTGGATTGAAATCCTAACTTTGATTCATAAATGTTTTTATAAAACCTCTAGTTTATGGATTACGTTGCATTCCTTTACAGATTTTGACTTATAATTGTTAAAAATAAATATTGTGATCGTATGTCTGAATTTCTACCAGTCATCTGCAAGCCTCTATTTCAATTAGACAATTTATTTCTATTTGATTTTCATTAGGATGCAACGTTTTTCAAATAGCTTAATATTTATTTGTTCGTGTTATAAACAACAAAGAGTGATATCCAGGGCATGCCCTTGTAATGAAAATCGATATGCAATGACCCCACCCATGACTCAAAACATATCCCCCCTTATCAATAAATAAGGCAATCAATTGCTTTCCTTATGGGATAATAGATTACTTATTTAGTGAATTTAAAGGTGAGGCATTTTGCTCAAATTAATTGTCTTTTAAATATTTCCAATCATATTGCATTTACAATCTAAATTAATTTTTGTTGAACAAAAAACAATTGAATCCGCCACCTTCTAGATTCACGAAATGCGTCACACTAGGATCGCGATGACCTCAATTGAAATAAGTGCATCGTGATCAGATGTTTTGTTTATATCTGAGGGCGTCAGACTACCACTCAACGACCAACAAAGCCGTTTAATGTAAGTTTTGGTGTAGTACTATACTTCCGTGCATTAAATAAACAATAATTATTCTAAATTACAGGATATTGCACAGTGTTCCGATATTTGATTGTTTTGTGTGCATGTTCATAATACAATTCCTAATTAGATATAGGACCCACGCCCCCTTACTTCAGCCTTAACTGTGCTGCGCAAATAAATGGAAGTAGTTGGCTTGGGAAAACAAGTAAAGATACCAATTTCCAATCCAGAGAGAAATGAATTGACGAGCGGATAACACATTTTGAAAAAAATAACATATCTAATTTTAAAATGAAACCGTCCGATGTCGTATATGTACATAAATGTTTACTACTTGTGGTTTAATCAATCGTTCTTATTAAGAAACATGGTCATGTAGTTAGATTATCAATCCTCCTACCTTTCTACATTTGATCTGCTTTAAAAAAGAAATTCACTCTACATCGCCTGTCTTCATTTCTTGTTAGCTAGAGCTCCATTTAACTCCCCATTTCGTATCATGTCATGATTGAGGGAACGTCTTAGTAAGAGGCGCCAACAAGGATATCTATACTTTTAAAGTACATGTCATTACTTCTGTAGTACTAAGTACGTGCAGAATTTGGCAAAAATTGAATAAATTGTACCATATCTATTTTAAATCACATTATAATAATCGCTTTTCGTCGCCAAAACTACTTCGAGATATTCAGTACCATAACTCAGAATAACACCGAAAGTAGATATTGTGATCGGGCACCCAAGGTGAAGCGTCCTCTATGTTTGCATTTTTAAAAAAAATATTCCTTCGGAAACAACATGTATATCTCTCCACCAATTTACCATACATTGAGTGTAGTTAGCATTATTGATAAAAATAGGAAAATAATATTCAAAACGCTGAAGCCCCAATACCTATATTCATTTATGAAATCCTGGACCGCCGCTTCATACTCTTCCGGAAAAATATACCAATAATTGATGAACACGAAGAGTGTGTGTACAATTGATTAAAACCCAAGATATTCTGAAAATGTCTTCAATAATACATTTTCTCAAGATCTGACAACTGTAAATATTTGTTTCAAACTATATTTCATTTAACATTTCATTTTAATTTTTCCTTGTTGATCTTACCTGAATCAATATGATAGAGTTTAAATGAATATTAGTAATGTAATTGAGCTCAATAAAGCCATAATCTGCTTTCAGAATTGAAAACAAAGAATTCCTGTAAATATTATAGAGCAGTGAAATACTATGATATTTAATATATTAGTTTCAGCACTAAACATTAACTTATTGATAGTATTTTTTGCTTGTGATTTAAATCAGATTATTCACATCATTTATAATATCATAATTTGATACAAGCAAGGTTGCATTGTTATCATTATTTCTATTATAAACACATCTTATTCTGTATCTTATTATTTTTTTGTTTAGAAAATCGCATACATGACATTGGACATGTCCCGAAGTTTTAAATTCACACTATGCCATAATATAAAGTGGCATTCGTTATTGAAGATTGAGCTATCGTGCAACATTCGTATCAATAGTTTTATTGACCAAATAATCAATTAAATTCAACTGAAAAGAGGTACTCGTAGCTTCTTATTCTTAATCAAAAATCACAATCGTGATACGCTGTTACAATGGAAGCGGTTAAATACCCCAAACGATAAAATCTCTCTAACGGTTTGTTAATTTCTACAATTAGTGACCGGGCTCCTGTTGAGCAAAAGAACCCTGAAGAACAGTTTGCAGCATGTGTTTATTTCGTTTTTTAAAATCGAACATTTAAGAGCCCGATTAATTAACTTCTTTCCTAAGCTGTGAAATTTAGACCATTGTAGAAAACATTTAAAGATCGTTTTCTTGTTGCGATACAATTTTAAATACTGCAAAATGGACATCAATGAAAATAGGGTTTTCTGTACAGCACATATAGTTGGATAAGTTATGGAGTTCGTATTTCAACATTAAAAAATTACCAAATGTTTTCTGATATAATTCCATATATAACCAGGTAGTCTGTAATAGGGGTTATATCTTTCAACATTGAAAAAAATAATCCTAGATACAATGTATGGCATGTATGTGTCGGTCAACTGTTGAATCATAATCAGAACACTGTAAATAGTATAAAAATCAGGAAGCTGGACAAACACGGAAACCTGGACACAACATATAAATACAAACTAGAAAACTCCTAATAACCCCAAATTACCAGAAACCCTTAGATAAACAATAACCACCAAACACGGGACACTTAAACACACCAGATACCACAACACGGACAACCTAGACAAATTAGAAAACGGACGCCTGCGATACACTCAGGATAACCACAAACACGGGACTCCTGAGACACACCAGATAACCACCAAACCACGGAACTCCGTGGACACACCAGATAAACAAAAAACATGGATTCCTGGACACAACCAGATAATCTCTAAGGCGAAATGCATGGACACACAAGATAACCACAAACAGGGGACCCCTGGATATAATTCAGATAAACACAATAACCGACACACAGATACCCACAAACAGGGAACCCCCTGGTAATCAGATAAACAAATAAACCGACACACCAGACAACCTTCAAACACGGACCCCTGGATACACCAGATAACCACAAAACAGGAAACCGCTTTATACATTAGAGATAGCCACAAATACCCAAAACACACCAAATAACAACAAATTACTGACAGCTGGACACACCGATAAACACGGCACCTGGAAATCAAATCACAGACACACCAGAAAACCAGGCGGAGACATGGACCCCTAGACCACGCCAGAACAACTCAGGCCCCTTGAACACACCACACAACCCCAAACATGGAATCTTGGAAACACCAGATAAAACCCGAAACACAGGACCACCTGGACATACCAAAATTAACCACATACATGAAGCCCTAAAAACATTCAGATTAACTTCTAACACCAGAACCACTGGATAAACCAGT
The DNA here is from genome assembly GCA_903981925.1 of Ostrea lurida. Lineage (NCBI taxonomy): Eukaryota > Metazoa > Mollusca > Bivalvia > Ostreida > Ostreidae > Ostrea > Ostrea lurida. The sequence goes on from CAJDSM010149160.1 coordinate 8,737, forward strand.
AACCGAAAACAGGACACTGGCGAACACCAGTTAACCCCAAACATCGACCCACTGACACAGTAAATAACCACAAAACAAGGATCCCTGGATACACCCCAGATTAACCCTCCAACACGGACACCTGGGCAATCCAGATAACTCCAACACACAGACAACCTTTGATAAATAGATTAATTCTAAACATGAACATCTGGCGACACAGCAGAAACCACAACACTGCCCTGGATTACGCCAGAAAGAAACAGGGACCCCTGGACACATGTTTTTCATATTCAAAATTCAGATCCATTAGCTTATTCCATATCTTGAATATCCGTTAACAGCTCACCGCGGTGTTGCCCGGTCAGCAGAGGATGCCTTACTCCTCCATGCACCTGATTCCTACCTTCGCTTTTGTTCGAGGTCCGTGTTGCCTACACTCGATTTGTAATATGGTTTTTTGGATTAATTGATACGTTTGACACAATGTTAATCTCGCCTTTTTGTACTTCAACGACCAGACTCCCACTCAAAACCGAACAGGTTGAATGGATGCATTTTCCAATTAATGCTTCATCTTGATATATCCCGAAAGAATTCGACATAAAGAGACAACCACAGGAATCTGGAATAGCTGCCTTCATATTGGTCATTTATTACTTACACATTGACTTAATCGCAGACTGACAACACATATATAATGATAAGCGTGATGACTTTGAGCTTTGCAAGTCGTCAACTTTCCTTTCTCTATGTAGTTAAATACCGTTATCCACCTGCTTATGGTGTGTATATCTCCAGTCTATTCGATTACGCAAGAGCATGCTATGCGTATGCGGACTTTTTAAAGCGGAGGCCAACTACTAACAAAAAAGTTGATGCCTGCAGGGTTATAACGAATCTCGTTTTAACAAGTCATCATTTCGCAAATTCTACGCGGTCCGCTATAATGACCTTGCTTGCGATTCCAATTATCCACTAAGTATATGTTGACTGATTGTTTCATTACCCTTGTTAAGACTGTTCATTTCCTACTAGACTTGACTACGGTAATCCCGTTTACTTTATTCGACTAAAGGGCTCACGGCGGTTGTTGACCGGTCAGCAGAGGCATGCTTACTCCTCCATGGCCACCTGATCTGCCTTCGCCTTTCGTCGAAGTCCGTGTTGCCCTACACTCGATTTGATATGTGTTTTTTGGACGTATGATTACGTTTCATTACTTTGTTACTTCGCCATTTTATATTATTAATGGGCATATACAAGGTTTGAGCTAAACAAATACATTTTCCTTTTTAATGTTTACAAGTGTCACTTAAGGTATTTCTAATGGTCAGCAACACTTTTGAATCTCATTTGTTGAGTAACAAGTAAGCTATAGCACTCAATCATTTGTATGTAAATAAGGCTTACTTGCAACTCAGATGGTAATCAAATTTTCGTTGACAGTAAGAAATAACTTAGTTAAGCATTTTAATCATTAAAAATGGAAACATAAAATTTAGTCCGAAACATGTCCATGTCCATTCAAGAAGTGACAGTATTCACAGTACACTAGTTCATTAAAATTTGACTGTACAACAAAAATGATCTTCCCATCAGGAAACGAAGTGTTTATATGACATAGTAGACTGCGTGAATATGAAATATCTGCAGTATTTATAAGATACATATAATTGTTCATTTAGTGAAGAAATGGAACGAAATAATGATGTCATTCCTATTATTCAGCCTTGACTTTAACTGATGAGAAAAATTAAAAATGTATATTCCCATTAATTTTATCTAATGCCTCAGCGACAGATTCTTTTAGTGAAATCTTTGAATCTCCGATTTTTTTATCGACAAAGGCAACGTATTCGCTNTTTAGTGAAGTCTTTGAATCTCCGATTTTTTTTATCGACAAAGGCAACGTATTCGCTATTAGAGGTAAGCGTAATTTATCACGAATCGCTTGAGTGAACAATTTTACAACTACGTTTACAAATGATGAATGGTGTACAATTTCCTTCAGATGAAATCCATTACATATGACAAAACATACACCCGCCATTCTGCATTACGTTGACACTACAGTACAACACACGCGGTGAGTCCGTATAATGTGGACAGTGCGGAACTAGTATTTAGTCAGTAAGACACCTCAGGTCACACAACAGTAGTATCCTATTCGTGAAAAATAAACCTTACACCACACATGGGGGGGGGGGTTGAGGTACTAGCGACAGTCAGAATAATGTAAAGGCAAAGAAAACTCATACGCAATTACGTTAAGCGCTCCCATACACAGGATGAAATCGCACCTTTCAGTG
>CAJDSM010149166.1:0-16299 GCA_903981925.1 Ostrea lurida
TCTCCAACTGAGATGTAATAGTATAGCAAGTTTATCTTCATAAATGATAAAAATTCAGTAAATCCTGAAAACGGACCGCTTGTTTTCTTAATTATTAAAAGCTAATTCTTTAGTTAAGAGATTCACATCAATAGAATATATATGATACATAATACCATACCAATTAAATGGTTACAAAACTACTCGAAGAGGTTCTGATTACTCATGATGTCGTTGTTATTGATTGATTATTTATATTTAACGATCCCGTCGAGAACTTTCACTCATATTGAGAGTCACAGTTTTAGAGTGATAGATAGACCACAATTTAACCTATGCTTACTCTTCAGATCCTCGAGCAGTAGGGCTCTTTAGTTCCCAACGTTCTGCCGTGACGGGCGAGGACCTTGTTTCTAATGGTACATATCCGAAAGACCCGTGATTTTCTTGAATAAATGTCCGACTCGCTTTTGGCGTGTTTTTAACGTATATGTGTAACCAAAATAGAACAGTTCGCGGTTAATGATTCTGAAGGATGTTTAATCTCCAAGGTCGCGAGCCGTATTTTTTATTTCAACACAAACACTTCGAGACTTGGATTGGGACGTATTCTGCATCAGCTCGGAAAACAAAGAATTTATTCCGCTCAGGAAAAAACAATCCTTCGCAGCCAGGGTTTTTTGGTCCACTCCGCAGGAGTGGGAGGACAAACGTTGGCAACGGGAAACGAGGATATACAGGTGATCGCCCTCTTACCATACTGCTTACGGATTGGTTCACTTGGGCACAGGATCGGTAATTGTCTGTATATTATGATAGGTGTCCCAACAATACCATCCTCATCATATCAAAGAAGTCTTTATTTCAAAACTTTTCATTCAAAATAGCTCTAAAATGCTTGTATCGTCACATATCAAACTTCTCTGATACAGCACATTCAATCTTTATGTTAGTTCGTTCCCACCAAGAAATAATAATTTCCCAACGGACAACGGTTCGTACTGACGAAGTGCTCTTATGAGTGTTGTCGTGTTCCCTAGTTTGGCCCGGTTAGAGTCCCCAACTACCCCCTTCTTGTCGTAAGAGCGACTAAAATGAACGATCCCTTGGAATGAGACAGCATAAACTGAGCCTGTGTCCAACATGGCACGATAAAGACCCCTCCTGCTCAAAGGCCCTAAGCCTATAATTTGCAAGCACTTCATCGGAAATGGTGACGCTCCTCTGAGTGAAATTATTATTTTATGGTCATACGCAACGCTCGTTATCTGTATATATTTATAGAAACTATCTAAAGTACCCTTTAATATTCTTTGAGAAAAATAGCCATATCCCCTGCATGTTTGGAAAAAGATAACAGTTCAGAGAATGTGATTTGCACCATTATCATACTTGAATTCTGGTTACTCTCTTTTGGAGAATGCAAATGCTATTGCACCTTACATATACATACTAGTACATAAAACACTGTCAGTTGTGTTATAATTTATTATTTTCATCATCATCAAATTAATCTAAGGGATATTTTGGGGAAATGATGTTTGGTTTCTTTAACTCTATCATATATCATTTAAGAACGTCTTCAATTTTGGAGATAGAAAATGTTTGGAAATAACATTGCGTATGCCCTATCTTACTGTACAACCAGCAACCTAGCTTTTGAACAATGTGATGATGATTGATAATTTATTGTTTTACGTTCCCACTCAAAAATATTCACTATATGGAGCGTCACAATGGGCCGGTGAAGGCTGCAAATTTAGCCTGTGCTTGGCACTCAGGGCCTTTGAGCACGTGAGGGGTCTTATCGTGCCCACATTGCGTGTCACAGGGCCTCGGTTTTTTTTTCCGTCTCATCCGAATGACCGCCCTCATTTTAATCGCCTTCTTACGACACGCAAGGTATGCTGAGACCTATTCTACACCCGGAACCCCTACGGTTTCAAAGGAACCGTGGCGCAATGTGAAATATCAAAGCCCCTATCCACTTCCATTCAAAATAGTTATGGCCAATGTTAAAATTTTTGAAAAAGTAGGTCAAGGTTCAGAGATCAAAAGTGTTTGTACCTACGGAAAGGTCTTGTCATAAGGAACACACATGTAAAATTATCAAAAGCCCTAGTACTTACCATTCAAAAGTTACATATAGCCAGGGTTAAAATTTCAGACAGACGGACAGCATACAGACAGGACCAAAAACAATATGCCTTCCCAATCTTCGATCACTGAGGGGCATAAAAAAATGTTTCCATATATTGATGGAAGTTGACGGAGTTCATCGACTGCCTTGAATACACAGGTGCAAGGAAAAACTCCATGTACCAGGAAGAGAAATTAACTTAGTCTGTGATCGATTGCCATGTTTGTTTACATGTGTATTGATCTTGAGTGCAGACGATGATGCTATACTGATGACAGACATTTCTTCTATCGTTTGAAATGTTTCAATCATATGACTGATTTTTATTGATAACAAAATTTGATTATAGTTATCGACGAAACACAATTGCACCATGAGGATATCGCAGAAGAATGCGCATTAATAGATCTTTGCATTAACCCTGGTTGGAATGTTTGTGTCCAGGAAGACATTGTTTTGTATTTTGCTGTCCGTCTGTCTGTCACAAAATCTTGTTGAACATGTCTCCTGTATTGGCTATCGGATAGACCTGAATCTTTGTCAATGGTTCCAATCCATTGTAGGTGTGCATATTGTCGAGATGGGGAGGATCCAATCCATTTCCTTAAAAATTATGGTGGATCTAAGAGGGCTAAAAAAATTGATAGATAGTGTAAAATAGTTGTGAACACTTCTATAAGCATCATTGGATAGCTTGACAAACTCGTGTACAGTGCTTCATTACCATTTTTAGTCATGTGCATATTGTCGGGAAGGGAGGATCCACATTATTTTCCTTAAAATTATGGTGATCTAAGAGGAGTGGAGATAAAAAAAAAATTCTAGGGCCCCGCATGAAATGTGGTGCCCTATAATAATCACATTGCCCGTCCGTCCGTTCCGTCAACATTTTCGTTGTGACGCGATAACTCAAAAAGTTTTTGAGTCGCACAGTTTTTGAAACTTTGACAATTTGTACTCTACAAAGAGGCAGAAAGTCCTGATATAAATCCGTTGCGTTCCGTCCGTCCGTTCGTCGGCGTCAATTTTCACGTGATGCGAATAACTGAGGTTGTGATTGCGAAACTCAAAAAGTTTTTTATTGTACAGTTTTGAAAACTTTGCACATTGTACTCTCAATAGAGCTAGAGTGTATAAATTCTTGGTTTTCCGTCCGTCCGTCAACATTTTCGATTGATCGAAATAACTCAAAAAGTTTTACGTACAGTCTAACACTTTGCATAATTGACCCTACAATAAGAGCAGAAGTGTATTAAATTTCTGGGTCTCCAAAGTGGCGCAGGCACCTTGTTTTGTCTGTTCAGTCCGGTCTGTATTGTCAACATTCCGTTTGTGAGACGATAACTCAAAAAGTTTTTTTCGTACATTCTGAAACTTTGCATAATTGCACTCTGCAAGAAGAGCAAGAAGGCATTAAATTATGGTGTTCACAGCACCTTTCTACAGATGTTCATTTCTTTGATAGCCCTCGGGGGGCCTTTGCTGACACATGTCAGTTTTCTAAGTCCAATAGTATATGACTAATCAGATTAGACTTGAGAACTTTGTACAATGCTTCATTGCCTTTACAGATGTGAAAAATTGTCAGGACGAGGAGGATCCTAATGTTATCCTCTAAGTTTTGTAACAGAGGGTACACGTTGGAGATGTTAAAAAAAAAACCACCAGCTATACTTGGTTAATTATTTGATGAATGTCACATTGTTCTTTCCGGGGATCAGATATTTCTATAATTTACAGTGATCAAAGAGGAACTTATTATAGCATTCTTATTGTCACGTAGTAAAACTCAGGTGGGCCTATTTGCAATTTGGCTTTCGTCCGTTGTGCTCATGGTCAACAATTTAACATTTTATTCTTCTTATAACAAACTTATTTCAATGTTCTTTTTCAAATTTAGTCAAAGCATCTTTGGATAAAACGGACTAAATTGTAATTTCGGATTCTTGCACCCCTTGGGGCTTTAAGGGACGGGGAAAAAAAACTGCCAAAAGTACAAAATTTTCAAAATCTTCTATCTACGACCGCACATGTGCAAGAAAAACTAAATTATACAGTATGTAGAGCAGAAGCTTAAGGCCTCTACCAAATTTAAATTGGTGATCCCTGGGGTAGGATGGGTTCGTGACCCCAAGGCGGGGCCAAAAACTTGGGTACAAAGTATTATATAATATATCAACATTTGGCAAACATCTTTTAATGCTATTGGTGTTGACTTAAAACAATGGATTTAAGAATGGACAGTTAGCCTTTACCATCATTGTAGATTTTACATAGCACAGGAGTAAGGGTTTTTGGTATTAGGGTGGGGCCAAAATGGTCAATGATTAAATGAGTTTACTTTTCTCTTCTCATCACTATTGTTTGAATTCTTTTTCCGAAGCATCTTTGGACAATGGGACTTAATTGGAAAGTCGGAACAATGCATCCCTTGGGCCAGGGTAAAGACATAAACTGACCCCAAAGCAAATTTCCAAAAGTCATCTCTGCAATCCCACACATGTAGCAACAACTAAATTGAATGGTTAGGATGTCCATAAAACCTCTTACACAATTGCAAATGTATAACCCCTGATCAGGTTTCGGGCCCCAAGGGCAGGTTCAAATATTAACATATAGTGAACATCTTTTCAAGTCTTAGAAAATATTCCTCACTTTTCATTATACATGTATTGAGAAAAACTAAATGCATGGTTTATGATGTCCACGAAGCCTTCTATCCAAACTGTAAAATTCTTACCCTTGGTCTGGGTTAGGTCAAAGTGTGGGACCAATATGATCATATTGGAGAAACATAAAAATCTTAGAAAAATATTCTATATATTTAAGAAAAAATACATACGATTCCATGAAGTGTGCATCGACATATATATTGTGTGCTTTCTCTCACTGAAGAGTTCAAATTGATAGTTTGTACATTGTACTGATCAACTAGTCTTGAATAACAGAGCTGTCTAAAAATTTGTCTTCAGACATACTGGTTGAATTTTAATAGTTTTCTATTTGTTAATTTCTGATTTCATGATTTTGTAAAGAAAGTCATTTGAAAGTAAAGATAACCGGTCTGTACTTCAGACTAATTCATAGTACAAACTATCAGATTTGTAACTCTTCGTGTTGACGAAAGCACAAAATTAATGTGAAAATAACAACTTGATTTGAATTTGGGATTTAGAACTATGTAAAGGAAGAAATCCAATTTTTATAGTGATAGGGATTAGTAGGATATCCAAGAGGAAAATCTGAAGCGGGCCAAAATTCATTTTAAGCCCGTTTAATCACAAACAAGCTGTCGAAGTTAGCAAGATTTCCCGAAGTCACTTTGTGTACACTTGGGTCTGAGATCGGAAGAGGGACCAGTCCAAAATATTTAGTCTCGACGAATGTTCCCTGAGGATTGTATTTTTTATTCATGATCCAAGAATGCCATTGTTCACAGTCGATTTTAAAAATTTTCTTCCATCTTCATTTTCAAGCACAGCAGTATCGTAACATAATGTCTAATGTTCCTGCTCGTGCTCTCTCCTCCATACCATCAGTGCACTAAGGGAAGCGTAATTTGAGGCATTCAATTGGGAAGGCAGGCCTAGGGGAGACATTCGTTTTTATTAAAAACTTATTTATATTGATTCTTAATCATTTTCACAGGGTCAATAAACTGATTTTTTTTTTTATTTTAGGATGCAATGCTACATGTCCTATAAAAATAATAGCTAGTTTTGATGCAAAGTTTAAATGCCAGTGACGGTTCGTCTGTGACCTGAATTCGTATGAGCTCCACTTTACTTTCAGAGTCGTTAAAGTGGACCCGAGGTTGAGATATTTCAAGAGGACCTAAGTTGGAGATTATATTCAAGTCGAACAAATTCACTCTAGTAGAAATTGAAATAATACGTTTTTCTTCCACCATACGCATGCACATTAGCCTAACGAACGCGAAGGAATATTTGCAAAAAATAATGTAAAGTCATATGAGTTTTGGAAAGCCAGACATATAATTAAAGCATTTCAAGAGACGGAAGCTGGTATCCGTGCTATGCTGAGATGGCGCTGTGGCAATACAATGATTACTATAGTGAATTATTTCAAGACAGATGGGGCATGTAAAAGCAATTGAATTACGGAATCATCCGGCTTAACGCCGACTTCACAAATCTTATTTCTGAAAGCGCTCTACTTTCCTTTCCGTAAATGCAGGATTCTTTTTTGATACGACCGTATTTGGGGAGGAGGGGTTACCCTAGCAACTAGTGTTCACTGGTCATATTGTATAATTTCTAATATCAAACTTTTTTCCAATCTCATATTTTACTTTCCATTACCACTAATTCGATGAATATAAGGGAGGGAGGGATAAGACTCTCAACTATATGGTTGAAAGTGGTCCCGAGGTGGAGCGCCCCAGCTTAGTGGGGGTGGGGGGGGTAAAGTTTATTTAATGTGGTATTTTAAATCTACCAGGTGCTTTACAAGATTCTGTTTAATTGGCCTTTCATCTACATTTTTTTTGTTGGTTTTTTTTTATTATATATTATTGAATGTAAACAATATTTTATATGTATAATACATAAGATTGGACAGCAGGCGTTGCCTATATAAGCCCTCTCCTCGATTATTTATTTATTGTGTATAACGTTTCTATTCACCTGTCACTGTAAGAATTCATCGTCACCCATTGCGTCATCTAGCAAGTTAATAATGACGTGTTTTACTGACATAACATATACAGCATCGAAAGGTCAGCCATCACTACACGTCCAACACGTAATCCGCACGTCATCATTTGACCAGGCGCCATAAACCTAGCACTTAACCACACCGACAGGACAAACTGCTTATCAAAGGGGCAGCTAGAAAAAATGAAAGCAAAATTTACGTAATTGTTTTACAATGAATGATTATAGTTTTACAATTTACCTGGAAGGCACATATACATGTACCACAAGGGGGGTGAGGGAGGGGCTCCCCTTCAGTTCCCCAAGGTTTTATGTACCTGCAGAAGTTCACGAGACAGACAGGTACATTTGTTCATTAAGGCATAAATAAATGTTCGGGAATTTTTTTTTTTTTTTTTTTTTTTTTTTTTTTTTTGGTGGATTAACAAAGTGGAGCTTACTTCATATTCATATCTATTTACATGCATTTTCAAGGGCCAAATTCAATAGTATAGGGTTTATGTCACAGACGCTTTCTCGATTAATGTAACAAATGCCATTAAATAAAATTACCGAGGCATTGCAAGAGATGTATCGAAAACGCCACTTAACTTCTTTTTCAAGTTACCAGATCATAAAAACCTTATCTATTTGAAATCCTTACTGTAAAATAAATAAGCTACATTGAGTTTGCTCCTATTATAGAGTAATATAACTTGCAAAGTTTTACTTTGTAACTTGATCGTAATTTGTATAAAATGTATTAATTCATATCCTCATCAGGCCTATCTTTTCCCCAAAGGGGCTTAAAGCTCATTCATTTTACTGAACATGAGACAAAAGTCGTTTAGATATTAGTCACACAATTTCACATTGAAACTTACCAATCGAATCACAGGGCAAAAACCGAAAATATAAATACCGAAAATCGCCTCTCATAAATATAACACCGAAAATCTTTCTATATGGGTATTTCGTCACCTGCACCACTGAAGTTTTATTCTGGTCGTTACATCTAAGCCTTAATAAATCCAGGATTACGCTAGCTCCTGCTAATTAATTACTGCTAATAATAGCAATCTCTTGTGCTTGCATAACTTCTTCTTTTTTTTAATTTCTAGAGGCCGAGTATAAAATGTTAAATAATCGCGCACTATTGGATCCAGTTGATATGTTTCGTAATAAATTGTTATATAAAAGAAGCAGGAGAAATACATACTATTCATATTTAATGAAGAAACGTTAGTAGATGTTAGACAAAAAAATGTAAATAATTGAATGACCACCCCCCCCCCCCTTCCTGTCCCATCTCCTCATACCCCCTCATCTGCTCTTCATCGGTCCTCTCTTTCTGATTAGACATTATTCAGTACCCTAAAAGCGATAATCCTTGAAAGCTCCAGTTTCTGTTCGATTCCTTTAAATCTGCTTTTGACATGTAACAAAGCATCAAAAATATCACATGTCAGTCTAATTAGTTGTCTTTTTAATAGGGATACGTTAATACCAACGCGTGTTGACGTTCCAACATCGACCACATTGCGTCTGNCCATCAAAAATATCACAAGTCAGTCTAATTAGTCGTCTTTTTAAAAGGGATACGTTAAATTAACAATACCAACGCGTGCTGACGTTCCAACATCGACCACATTGCGTCTGTTGATCATACACACGCAATACGTAAATTCGAATACATCTTCAGGCAAAAAACAGACACAAAGCACTTCTGTTATGATTATCGGTATGCAATGTACAAACTAATGAAATTTTGGTTGACTGCTTTTTAAAAAAATCAAGGGATAGGGGAAGGTTGAAAAAGACAAATTACAGGAAGATGCCTGTCTGGTTGTTAACTCAAACCACGTGTTCTGAAGTCAACAATAACAAACAACAAAATTAAATAAAAAATTAATAAATTCAATTGACGCGGAGTAATAATTTCATTCCTCTGTTTATGTACAATGTACATGTTAAAACTTGTAGATAGTTTTTGCATTTGCTATATCTACAAATGACCACGTTGAAGTTTAAAAATAATAAGCCAAGAATCACACTGTATTTGATACATGTAAATATAGTATGTTTATTTTAACGAATGGAAATTCCGGCAGAAAAAAATGTAAAAGGTAAATTTCATTTTCGAAAATTCATCTGATTGATTATTTATTGTTTTACGTCCCACCGAGAATATTTCACTCATATGGAGATCGACAATTCATGAGAGTATGAATCCCTTTCACGACAGAATTGTTCATGACGCGCGTACTTTAAAGTATGTTATATTACTGTAAAGTGTGTATGCCCTTATTTTTCAAAAAATGAAATTCATGTCGTGCAATGCATACCCCCGATACATTAATATCTTGTACATCATATAAATAACTCAGTCAGATGCTATTCAGTATAGTGTTTTGAAAAATTGATTGTCTGATACTCTCTTTCGTTGTCATATACACATTCAGTGCCCGCATTACATGAAACATATCTATCTAAAATAAAAATTGTCATTAACACAATCGAGCGTGTGTGACCCGCGCTGATATCTTGTATATTAGATGTTCCAAAAATCAGAAAATAGTCGTTCTACTTTAGTTTGAAGTTTCCGGGTCTGGTGTACACAGCATGTCGCTACTTTAGTTTGAAGTTTCCGGGTCTGGTGNGTCTGATGTACACAGTATATACGATGCCAAACCAATAATGGCGAGACCTCTTTATCCGTATGGTCTCAGCGGAGGGATTCAATTATAGAAGTCTAACAATAAACATTTTCCTTTTATGACAGCCGTGGTGGACTGCAGAGATATTTTAAGAGTCAACAGATACATATACGGACCCCCTTTATTTCTTTAATGTATAGATTCATTTTTATTAAGAATGGGCTTCGTATCAGCCTTGGGTAAAGGACTCAATTAGTGCAATATTGCTTTTAGCCAGCAAAATGACGAGCAGGTCAGCTCCACTAAATCATGAGCGTTAAATTCAAATCGTTCAATCTTTTTGTTCCCTCCTTTCAGCGGATTATGATAGAAACACCTTAAAATGCAATATTTTGATAAGGAAAATCTTAGACCAACAATGCTATCAGGGAACGTTCTAAAAAGTTGTGGATTTCTCCGGATATGAAATTCATCTGACAAGACCTCATCAATTACCGAGTATGCTTCAGGACCATGCACGAGACGGAAAACTAGCGTCTAGATGCTTAATTCAGAGAACTAATAAAGCCAGGGTACAAATTTCACTAGAATTGATGGAAAGATTTAATTGAATTCATTGTAAATTTAGTTCATCAAATCCACATTGATCGAGAGAAGAAAAAAAAGAGCATGGTGTTGCTGAGTCGATTCAATATAAATCGGGAAGGGATTTGATAATTTCTTTATCGTATGTTTGGGATTAAACAGGATACACCGTTTCGTTGACAGCTTAGTAGGTGGTTATCAAGAATCATTTACACACAACTGAATTTGCATTTGTTCACTTACAGTAAAAATGTATATACTTTTAACATCTAATAAAATTAATTATATTATTAAACCTTACAATAATAAACTTTACCCCAATTTATCTGCATCATAAAACAATTCAAAAACTTCCTCTAAAATTCAACTAAGATTCCGACTGTCAATTCTTTAAAATGTAAATATACATGACTGAAATACTGTAATTCTTATTTTTTATTCCTTACTGTACCTACTTTAGATATTCTTATATCATCAATCATGTAAAATCCACAATAAATAAACTCTTACTTATAATCAACAATTTAGTAATATTGACGACTTTTATCTATCAACATAAATTTACCATAGTATCAGGCGTCTCAAATATAGACGCTAACAAATAGATACCACACTAGTTGAAAGAACAATAGGGGTGGGAATCTGCGCCACTATGTGGGTGGTGAGACTTACGATGCACTGAGAACGTGTTCAAAGAATTTCGATGCAAACGAGTAAAGACGCGTATGGCATAAGGATTGGAAAATCATAAATATATAAACGCGTGATACATGATACAAATTTTCTCAATGTGAACCTTTTATCTCCCCTAAGATACGTGATGATAATACGGATGAATAACCAATGTCGTATAGATATTATGTGTTAATACTGATGACTATATGCTTCTAAGCATGCATCTTATAAAGACATAGATCTCACAAGAATTTAAAAAATATACTGAATAATTTAAGATCACTGTGACTTTTCTTCACGCAAGAAGACTGACCATGTTTATGTACTAATTCTGATTGCAATAGATGTTTGGGTCAGAAAGAGAAGTCTATCCATGTTCTATAGGTACTGGTCCATTACAAATTGATTTCCCACTCAAACTCCGCGCAAAAGAATTCGCTTTGAACTGATGACTACTACAGATCAATTTTTTGTCTGACAACAGTGTAGACATGTTCCTTTTTGAAATGAATCTACATCACAAAACACAAAACATAATAACAAGGACCAAACCCGATGTTATATCTAGATCATAAGATCTAGAGATCCTCCGGTGGGTGTGAAACTTGGTTGATCATAGGGATCACACTTATCCATCCAGGGCACCTGCTCCCAACTGATTAGGGTGTGCTAATACACGTTTCGATATATTGCGAGTTCGTATTCTAAAAGATCATCAGGTATCGTGATACGGTTTAATCTAATACGGTATAACATAAGTCACGTAAAAATACTTATGGGGACTCACGGAAAATTAATTTTTAGATCTCGAAGATTCATTCCTGGCACATGCTATCGCTTTTACGTTTCATAATGCTGAGAGACTGAAGTACTGGTCTGGTGATTCGTTCAACACCAACACTGATAATAGTTTTTTCTTACTTACCCAACAGGGACACGGAGTTAAGCAGGCGCAGGTCTAGTTTGTGTTGCATATTAATAACTTTTTTATGATTTCATGTATTCTCGACATGGAAATCTACTCTTAAATAATGGGAGAATAATAAAAAGATAGTTGAATATTTTACTGGAAAAATATTGCCCCTATCGATATCGCAATGAAATTTGAAGAGAAAGAGAGAGACTCAGCGGTAACCATGATCCCCGCTTCGTCGTTTTTTGAGTCTTTTGTTGCATTTTATTCCTCATCCAGAAGGAGAGTATATAAATTCTTGGTATTATTTTCTATGAAAAGTGGGGGAAACTCAGATATAGCAATTGTTATAGATTTGCCGATCGTGCGGGAAAGCTTTTTCAAATCAAGAGATGCTGTGAAAAGCTCTTAACAGATATAATCCTGACTGTTGGAGAACATAATCGCTATTTGGTTTGAAATAATGGGTTAGGAATTTAATATCAAAATTGAAAAGAAGTACATGGGAAAGACAAATTGTTATGTTCAAGAAAAGAGTAATTCTAAACACGACATCATCTCAAACTTTCTTAATGCTAATTTATAAATATTTTACACAAATTTTTGTCTTAGAGAATATATACATGTCAGACTTCAGACGTGATTAGAATTTTAACACTAATAAGTCTGACTAAAGCTGTGCTTTTCTAAAGTCAAATTGAAAGCTCCTGGAACCAGCAATGAATACTCCACGTAAACACACTTCATTCGTACAACAGACTATCAATTGAGATCGACATCGATCAAATACAGGTATGTATCAAAAATCACTTTATGCCATAAGTCTTTAAATATTAGAATGCTTGAATTCTATATAAGTATTAGTAATTAATCGGAGAAACAAAATCATTAGTTATTAAATGAGATGTCGATCATGTGTAAATTGAAATAGTAAGAGAGAAAATATTCGACGATACAGGTCTTTGTCCAATTAAATCGTTTATAGTCTTTGCATGAAGAGAATGTTATTTGATAAATGAATTTAATATAATACCAGTAAATATTATTATAAAGAGAGCTTGGGAAATATATGTAATCGTAGTATTTTATCAAAAAGTGCAGAGTAGATCTTAATTTTTTTTTGGGTTGTTTAGTGTTATGATGTAATAAGCCATAAGAAATCAGAGTGAGAAATAAGACGTATGGGGTGAACTGTAGAGTCTGTGTAAGTCTCAAGTCTTGGCGGGACTCGTGGGGATTCCGGGTTTAGAAAGGTCTAGCATGCCTTAGCGTGTTTAAGGGGGCACTGAATGGGTGGTCTTCGGTGAGCGGAAAAACGAGGCCCCGTGTCACTGCAGGTGTGGCACGATAAAGGATCTCTGATCAAAGGCCACAAGTGCCGACACAGGCTAATTTTTGCAGCCCCTACCGGCATGGTGAGTTCAATGAGTGAATATTCTCGGGTGGGACTAAAGATTAAATAAAATATATCAATGATTATTACGATAACAAGTGTAATCGTTAGAATGGCATACAAACATACGTTATTATTAATGATATTATCTGTTATGAAGTTTGTATAAAATATTGACTATGGTGAAAAATAGAAGGTAATGCATTTTTTCGTGTAATTAGCTTGTCGATGCGTTTCATGCAATTGTTAAAGGCACGGTTTCTTCACACATGACTCTGCATTTTGACCAACAGATTGCTTCAAGCTTTTACTGAGATAGACTATGGTCTGACGGACGGTGGTGATGACCCAGTCTGACAACAGGGGAGTGCTTATCCTCCCATTAAGAACTGATCTCACTTTGGTGTGTTTTGCCACTACTTTGATGTTTTTGTATTCGAAGCTAGAATTATGTGAGGAGACATTAGAAAGTATATCTGAGGTCGACGAGTTCGTTTATATGTGGACATTAGAATTGCGCCTAATCTAGTCCAAGTGATTGTTTTTGGCCCGTTGAAATGAATGGTTTCTTACCACTCATGAATGGAAACATATGAATGCGTATATGATTCATTGAATAAAGTAGTCAAGGGAATAGAGTATGCATAGTAGTACGATGTGGAGTCACTGACGAAGTGAGCGATGAAGTAAACTCAGTAGTATAGTCACATCACGTATGTGAGTTTGCAAAAGCTCGCACCGTAAGTTGACCATAGAGGGATTTATGACTGTGGCTATACTTCTCAGTAGACGACTACTGAAGGCTTGGCCATGTAGATGAAGGAAAACGAGTTGACAGGACTAGGGTGATTACGTTCTCCATCTGTTAAGTAGCTGGGATAGAATAGGCATAGGCTGGTTTTATTTAATCGCATTATTTCTTATAAGCAAATCAGTCTTGAACGCATGCTGTTTATAATATAAAAATAAACATCACTAAGTAGAGTCTACAGATGAGTAGTGAAATAAATTTTACAACAGCTATTGCTGAGGCTAACTAAAGATTAACAAAAATTTTGAAGTAATATTTGAGATTGAAGTAGGTAGTCCATTCACAAAACCAAGCAAGGGTCAAACTTTAATTTTGTTTAGAGACAACACACACCTAATAAGATCACCATCCGCTGGTGATAAGGGTTTAACTGGTTTATGGAATGTGAAATAGAAAGAGCAGAGCGTTTGAGCAAATCACGAGAAGAGGTGATATGGATAAAGGACATCGTATGCGGGAGAACACGAGACGATCTTACCAGAAAGAATAATTGAACGGGTGATGTGCAATATATCTGTATATTGTGACGAGGTGATAACTGTAAGGAATACAAGGCCTTAACGAAGAAGTAAAATAAGATTGACTATCGGAATATTTGACAATACTTCCAAATATACAAATTTTGGTTCTAACAAACTATATGTCATCAATTAATTTCCGACGGCCTACTTTGAGTGTAGCTACGAAATGAAATAGGTCAAATATTATCAGGGGTCAGCTTTGCCTGGGTAACCCTAAAAATTAGGCATCAATAAATGCTTTGGACTACGGTATAGAGAAAAAAACAACCTGCCTCAGATCACTAGTGATAAATATAGATTCATTATTTAGATGGTGAATTTGTTTGATTAAAAAATAAATATCGATCAAGCAAAGTAAAGTAAAAAATTTAATAATCCCCGGTAATACTGCGGGTAATATCTTAAGTAAAAAAAAAAAAAAAAAAAAAAGAGTGGTAAAAGTTGATTCTTTGTTGACGAATCGCTAACCTTCAACTACTTTAAACTCAGATTTGACGTAAACTTAATAATAAAGTATACATCAATGGACAAAATTAGTCATATTAATGATTATGTATATCATAAAATTAAGGATTAATTCATTATTGGTGAAATTGATAGTGTTAGCTCAACCCATAATGAGGTTTACTAAACAGATATGGTAGTGATCACACTTTAGGTCTGCGTAATATACTGGCAAGGTGATGGTTGATGAATTACAATATCTAGTTTCAACAATTCTGGAATAACGACCGCAGGTAGACCAATTTTGGAATTGATTTAATAGATATGAGAAGTTCTCAGATAATATATGATCGGTGAGAGGTTGGGGATTAGAATTGTATTAAGAGGTACACTCATAAGATTACGGGAAGTGAAAGGAAGTGCTTATTTAAAAGAAGTTTATGATTGAAGAATATGTATATTAATTTGTTACTAGCGACAAATATAATAAGTTCGGCGACTCAACAGAGATGTTGTGACATATCGAATGTTGCAGCAAGTGAAGGAGTCACTTCGGTTATTTCAGCTGAATGAACAAATGACGGTGTACTAGATAAGCAAATCAGAACTATCTCAACATATGAAGTTAGGAACGGCAGAAATATGTCCAGAGCCCGTTTGGACATTGTGGTTCCCGGTACATTGCAGTGCGTTATAGCGATCGCTGGTCGGCAGATCAACTCTATAACCATAGTAAGTTGACTATTGTCTTATGTTTATATAGTCGAATTTTAATAAGAGAATTTTTTTTGGTAATGCTAACCGAGGGAATATTCATATTGTGTCATAAGCGATATATATACTGAAAAACTATGAGAGCTAATGTAGAATGACAACCGGCAAGCATAAAGAGAAATTAACATACTACACATAGTAAAAGATAGTACTAGACGAGAGATTAATGTATATACTATGTTCCAATTGCATAACGTTAATAGGTAGGATATTAGAAGTTCGAGAGTACTGAATCTGAGCGTCATGCCACTAGATTCGCTTTGTTTTACACCCTTGGTCTTACTATCATCAGTCGACGAACTTGCTCTTTGACTCGAAAATATCACAACGAGTACGCTTCTACTCGATGGTCGGCCTGAGCACGAAGGACAACAGCCCCGTATTGATTGCTCGAGAAGTTGACGTAATTTCGGAGTAAAACTTTGATTCATCCATGAAAAATTCTAATATAAATTAAATTAGGTAATAAGAAAAGGGAATTTAGGCCTCTGAGACTCTTTTAGCACTTAACGACATGACTATATCCGTTGACGATATGAAAATTAAAGAACATAACTCTCCTCCATTTTCTCGTAATCGTTACTACATAAGAATGAGAAGTTGGATGGACGTCACTGCGCTTATAAGGACAATACAAATGTATTGCTGTCTTAAGGTCAGCGACATGGTCCAATACTGTCAAAAGGCTGACGATATTTTACATACTGCATTGTCAAAGCAGAAATGCATTGTAATTGTAACTAAACCAACTA
>CAJDSM010149173.1:0-12558 GCA_903981925.1 Ostrea lurida
CGAATTAGAATCGTTTTAGAGTCTTTTAGTCCTAACGAACCTTTCAATTTTATAAAACTTCTTATTTTCATTTTGCTCGGACTAGACGAACCTGCTTTCCTGAGGCGAGCGGGAGAATTTTGTTATACAGTACTAAAGGCTATAAAATCTTGGATATCATATTTGACTGTTTTTGAGGACTCATTTTGACAAAAGCGGGGAAATGTTTTTGTGTGTTTGCTTCATTAGGATATCATTCCATATTATTAACATAGGTATGCCTGCTTAATTTTACTTTCTTAAAACGGTGATAAAGGGTTATTTCAGACAGCATTTTATAAGAGAGGAAATATTTTGGGATGCACTTATTTATACTATAGAAATCGTATCTTGTTCTTATAAACTAAAGCTCATCACGTTGAACTGATTTGTACTCCAATACACCTTTGTTGACTGTCATTATTCGTACAGGTAATCCGCGTTTCTTTGTTTCGACTACGGGCTCGACGTCGCTGATTAACCAATAAGCCTTTATTGATTAAACGAAGGGCCGACTCAAGTGTGAATATCGCAACACATATAGCGGTCTCACCGTGACCTAAGCGAGTAATTTGTTTTACCAGGCGTATTAGGACGAGTGAGAGCCAATGCTATGTGTACTAAATGCTTGTGCTGGCCCTCTGTCGGGAGTATCAAACAGAGAAGCCGGATAGAGGTGGGAAAATCACTAAGATCCCAATATTAAAAACATTTTTTTTCATTACGATTGAAGTTAGAAAGTAGGGACTAAAAGCCGGAGCTCCGACGATAGACGACTGGAAAAGGGGGTGAATGATCAACGCATATAATGTTCCTACAAGGATGGGATATAGTTACTCTTCACTTTCAGGAATGTTCGGGGTGATGGGTATAAAAAACAGTGATTTATTGGGATTAATCAAATCATTTGCTTTGTAAGAAAAAGTTGAAAACAGTTAGGTATAGGTAAATACTACAAGCGAAAAATTCCCACAATGAAGTAGGCCGCGGGTTTTGCGAAATTAACGGAGCATACAGACAGTTTGGGGAGGGCAAAAATTTTTCGGGCATTACTTGCGATGAGAATAACATGAGAGAAACACCAGGAGAAATTTCTTGACCAACCTTTTTAAAGGCATGTTCTGGGGGAAAAAGTTGGACATGGATCTATTTGTTTAATCAAAGCACCAGGTTATAAACGATTAAGCCGATAAAAAAAAGAAATAGGGGTTAAAACCACATGGGAAAACATATCCCAGGTTAGAAACCAAACTTTTAATTGGTTACCAAAAATCGGGGTTAGGATTGGTTATACCTTTGAAAAATTAACGGATTTTCCACGCACGGGGATTATTTTTCAATATCAAATGGCGGACGCCAGAATTGGCGAGCGTTGCAGTACGTGTAAACAAAAAGCGGCTTAGGCGCGGTGCATGTGTTGTATTAACTTAGTTTTGTTTGTGAGGTAATTTTTATTTCTAATTTAGCAAAATTTTGGTTATTGGAAAGTATTGAAATATCTCATTGGCTAAATTAACATGGACTGACAAAGAATATTGTAAAATGAGTGTGATAACTATTTATATTTTGTTCTTATTTCCAATACCTATGCAATTTTTATAGAAAGTTCAGCAAATGTTCCTTGCTGTTTCGGACATGAAACCATAACAAAATTAGTTCGATAAGTTGGTTTGCAATAATTGCCCTTTTTTGGGGGGGCAATCTACTTAATGAATATATACATCAATCTACTCGGGAAAATTATTCTTTTTTAGAAGGTATTGCCAGGGCGTGCCTGATTTCTCTCTTGAGGTTTAGGTTCCTTTTTATATATTTACGCCAGACAAGGTGCTTAATTAAATCTAAGCTCCTTTGTGTATACTGATATCTAATAGAAATTTAGTCTATAAATTTATATTTACTCCTTCTTGATCGTTTAAATTGGTATTCGGAACACAGGAAAACATCATTGTGGTTTTTAGCTATCCGATAATTGGGTTTTGGAAAATTCGAATCTAAGAGGACCTAATTTCCAATTAATTAGGAGCATTGCCATTTACAAATAATAAGAAATTGGCAGGGGGAAAAAACACCAGAATTGAACCAGTTACACCTAAACATCATCAATTTCACAAAAGGCAGTTAAGGTTAAGCATGGAGGTTTATTCATCATCACACAAAATCAGTCAGTGTGTATTAAAGAGGATCATGTAAGTTTCTATAATTGTACAGAAAAATATTTTTGGAAACTTTAAATGACATCAATAATACGATAATTAATTTCACAATGCATATTTTTGTTATTTCAAAAAACATTGATTTAAATACTAAATCCCCGATACAATGGTGTGGATATATAAGTATTAATTAGAAGCTTTTTCCATTCTGGTACAGATAAAAGACAAAAAACAAACATTATTGGTGCCTGCGGTTACTTCTCTGTTTTAAATACTTTGGCAATCATATGAATATAAATCTGATAAAAATTAAATCAGAGGTGTGAAGACAGGGTATTTATCTAAGGATGAAAATATATTAAACATCCCTGTAAGCTTTCCTAACTTCCCTCCTAGATCAACCTGTGTCTAGAGGTATAACATTATCTTCTAGCTATATTTCAATATTCATTGCTATAATCGTCAAAAACTACCGGTATATCTCATTGTCAAGAAGTAAAAACATGACACGTATATGTCGCAGAGACGCTAATTTTATAGACGCCTGGATAATGTAGTTGGTAACAAAATAGGAAACGATTATTATTTTTTGTGGTAGACGCCAGTTTTAACACGCTAGAATTTTGATAAAGATAATTTCATTTTAGAGAGAGGATATGATCAACCCACCGAAGAAAACATAAATAAATTAATTTCCCATTTTGGTAAAATAATTTCAAAGAAGGAAAGAACAGTCAGTTAGTTTTTGTTAAGATTCGGAACGAGAAGGGGGTTGACTTTTATCGGGAGGGCGGGCGCTAGTGCCCCACAGGAGGGAACCGTGGCAAAAATATAAAAGTAAAATTGGAATAATATATCCTTGCGCCAGACATACAATTCAGAAAATTTTAAATTTCTAAACAGATTATATTTAGCTGACTTTATTAAGGAAAGTGGTGCGCATTACTCGTAAAATCCAACGATGGCAGTAGTTGCTACCATTTATAAAATAGAGCCCTAATTTTATCTTTTGGTGTGGATCTACAAATATAAAAAAGAAGCTAATTTGACAAAAATCATAATTTAGTAATGCGGGGTATACGCGAAAACACGCACATAAATAACGCAAATTTTAAGCTTTCCAAGCCCAGAGTTTTCGACATAGATGTTTATGGTCAAGTCCTCCATTGATAATATGAGTATTAAAATACAATGGATTCAAGATGAAATATACTTTGGAATATAATTTATCCATGTGTAAAAAATGTTTTTGTAAAAAGTAATAATTTGCTCTATGGAAGACTTGACCCACTCTATGCGCAGCGCTGAAATAAGATAACTTTACTTTTTTGTATTATCAATTTATAGGCCAAACATTTATCGAAGGAAAAAACCACATTTTTTAATCCATAGCCAGGGTGGACTTTATATCCCCCTGCTTGAAGAAATTCTGATGCTATTGTTGTGTACAAATATGGCATTTTTTGCAATTTTATGCCACTTAGGATTTTAAAAATACCTGGAAGATCGGGATAACTAGCTACATGGGTCCCTAAATGATGAATACAAATATGCATTACCTTGCGGGTGGTTCGAATAGCCACGTATTTTTAAAAAAAAATATTCACTTTGGTGGTATGAATATTTCATTTAGTACATAAACTATAACCAATTATATAGAGCACAATTAAATCTTTTGCTTTTTTTGCCGATTGTATTTACTGCTTAAGTTTTTAGCCAATAATAGTGTGCATGTTTGGCAGTCTATGACGACTCACATGCACAACATCGCAATCTAAGACACACAATGCTATATCGGTCTCATTTACTAGCACTTTTGGGTAAAATAAGTTTCACGTACAAGCTAGTATTTGTTTGTTTCGATTTCTGTCAATGCAAATGCGTGAGGTCACGTACTTGTTCTGGTTACTGCTTGTAAAGGCGCTCAATTAGATTATGCATGTTTTGGTGAGATGGTTAACCCTGTTTGGGGTTACTTCCCAGACATTAAATTGGCATGCATGGAGTGTTCTGACCGATGATTCTGATATACATAATTATTTCTGGGCTTTGAATTTATGATTCAATGATTATATATACTATAAGTGATATAACATACATAATATATTATATCAATAATTATAAAATATTTTGAGGTTCAGTACTATTATGGAAAACTGAGTATATAGTATAATAACTCTATAATTAATTATATCTTTTTATATATTGTGATATACTAGTACGTAGACAATGTCATAAGTATAATACTATATGTATAGTAATAAGTTATATAGTATATATATTAATAATATAATATTATAAATATTTATAAAATTTAAAAAATATATATATTATATATATATTATTTATATATATATATATGTTAGATATTTGGGAATGCCATGTTATTTTTAGCATTTTGGGAGCTTATCTTGTGAATACCAGTAAAATCAATGGGGCGGATTTTAAACTCCCGGATTCGCATTGGGTCGTGAATAGGCTTATTGTTCGCCAATCTACCCATCTTCTTTATCCAAATCCCTAGATCCCTATACCGGGGGTGCAGCCCCTTCACACGTTACATTATGCTGTTTTGGGACGAGCTTCCAGAAAATTATATCTGAATCAAATTTTACACATCTTAAAGGTGATAACATGCAAATGTACAAGCATGCTCAATTGAATGTTTTAGACTCTGTGTCATGTTGATGTTATTCAGATGTATCCTTTCCTTTTTGTTCAGCATATATATGTTTGCATACTGCTCTATTTAATGCTCTAATTCTAGTTTACCAATAGTTTGAGTATCGTTCCTCTAGATTAATTTCATAATTCACAACTTACATTCATAATTATCATACTTTATTAGTGCTTTGCAACATCTAAATTCACTAACCAATATTAGTGCTTGTCTTGTGCCAAGTATATCCGTACAGTCTGTGTTTTTTACCTGTTGATAGTTTTTAAGTAGCATAATCTGTATCTTTTGAAATTATACACTGTGATTTCTTCAGGAATCAAATCATATTAACGTTAAAAATGTGAACTCACGAAATTATGTCCGGTAAATGTAGGTTTAGGAGACTGATTTATAAATGGAAAGGGGTTGAACGTCTTAACCACGTGATCTCCTTATATGGAAGTAGATCAAAATCACGCTTGAAATAATTATATAAATAAGCTTATATGACGTATTCTTATGTTTGCAAAATAATGATTATTATCCGCATGCATACTTATGATATGTTGTGTAAATACGTATACTATGTTCCCAAAGAGAAAAAAGCCATGTGTATACAGTCGCAACAATAAATACAGTTATAGTGGGGGCGCATGCCTACTCTCAGCGACTTTGTTGTTTTTCATAGGTTGGTAATATCATAAATAATTAGAAACAAGTGCTTTGTTCTTTTGTAATCATTTTTTGCTTTTAATTATTTAATACTACGAAACATAACTTTCATTATATTGTATACAATAAGAAAAAATACGACAGATTTATTTTCGTAAGATACGATTATATTTTTGCTTTGTGTTTGCTTTATCGTTTTTATATGTATGCATGCTTAAGTTTTTTTTATTTCTTTTCAATTTTGTTTTTTGTTTTTGTTATTGATGTCGTTAAAAGCAATACTAAAGTTGATTGTTTTATTGACAATTTGCATAACGATTTAAATAAATTTTACTCTCAATTCAATTCTAATGATATTGTTAGTAAGTCCAGACCTTAACATTATTGAAAACGTTAAGCTCTACATTAAAAAGAAAGTTTCAAGCGCCCGAATGGGACATAATATGAAGTGTAGATATATTTTTTATTGATTAAGGTGAAAGGCCACTTGACAAGTATAACGGTATGTAGTTAAAAAATTCAGTTATTTTATGAATGCATATATTCACTGTTTGTATCTTGCCTTACAATAGTCCGTGCCAGTTTGAAAAATGTCCTTGGTAGGTCAATTCGTAGGATTGAAAATAAAATTTGGTATCAATGTCTTAAATTTATTGTGTAAGTCCAATTATTGTAATAACAGTTAATTTTGCAAACACAATGTCAAGGGTATTTAATCATCAGTATTGTAATCATTTAAATTCTGGGGCCAATGTTTGTTGGGTAACCATTTTTGATAGAGTTCGTGGGTTCGTGGGATTGAATAATGCGAACGTCGTAATATTCATAAAGAAAAAAAATGTTCGTGGGGAATTTATTCGTGGGTAGATGACCAACGCAATCCACGAACATTGGTCCCCCCACGAAACAATGATGATTCCACAGATAATGATGACAACAATAATCTGAGGACGGCAAAGTTTTGTGTCCCGTATATTCGGCACACAACAATGTTGGCATACAGAATCACAACAAGGCGACAAGAACCCAGAATATATTAGGTGTCATTCCTTTACTGTAGAATATAATTTATTGTAAAAAATTTGAAAACTGTACTCGTAACCTGCTTTGAGTTATCGCGTCATAACAAAAATATCCATAACACAAAATGCACTGACATAGAACCGAACAAGGTGCCTGTGAACCAGAATTTATACACTTCTCCTCTCATTGTAGGAATACGATTGTGGCAAACGTTTTAAATACTGTCCGATAAAAAACTTTTTGAGTTATCACATCACATCGAAAAAATGTTGACGGACAACGGTGACATGAACCCAGAATAGGTGTCTTCTTTTTATTGTAGAGTGTTTTTGTGGAAAGTTTGAAAAATGTACTGCGAACAATCTTGATTATTGCGTCATAACAAAAATATCCATAACAATAGAAGATACCTATAAATGACCTTCGTTTTGCGATTAATCAAAATTATCACTAAAGTCATAATGTTGATGATTTTTTCAAATACTCTTTTGTTAGACTGCCATTTTCCTACTTAGATTTAAGGAAGTGATTGCGTGGGTATTGAAAAATTAATGGCCCATAGATTTTTAAAATTTACATATTTTGTAGTTGAAAGTGCTGTAACGTATTATGAAAGTATGAGGGTATGATTTTCAGGGTCATTGTGCGCTACGGTTTTCATAGCAACCCCCCGTTTCATCTTTTTGAAAATTAAATCAATATGGGTATTTATAAGGTTTTAGAATTTGATAAAAAGACTAGAGTTTCATATCTTATATAAGGATTAAAAGACAAAGGTTAGATAATGCTAATTTATTCAAAAACCATCATGTTATTTTGAAAAAATGAAAGAGTAATCGACCTGCTTTTAAGCAGTTGATATTTCGGAAAGGCAATTTTTCGAACAATGAAGACAAATTTTCCCCTGGAAAACTAATTTGACCAATTGAATTTTCTTTTATTTTTTACATAATAATTGTAGCTTATGGTTAGCGGTACTTAATTTGATAAAAGTATCGGTTTTGGATAGTCAGCGCGTTTCATAATGTCTAATGGGTTCAAAATTGTATCAATACCCCCCCTCGGGTCAAAATCCAAGCACGTAAACTATGGAAAGATGGATTTTTCCTTCTCAATTCAAATGTAACTGAAAAATGATTCAAGACAATAAATATGTTTTTATATTTGGAGCCAAGATTTCATTAATTTTTATACCCCCATATTGAAAGAGGCATAACATGTAATGGTCTTTGTCTTGTCACGTTTCTTCTCTGTGAACAATGTTCAAATGCTGCCTCTGAAGTGAGCCGAAAAGAAAGGTCTCCCCTATAAAGTGGGTTTTGTGCATGTGCCGTGTGAACAAAAGTTGTTTTCTTGTATTGATTTTGTTAATTTTAAAAGGCTAAAACAGTTTTTTTATTTTAAAAAACTTAATCTATTGATTATTTCTTTAACAACTTAAATTTAGCCTAACATTCATGAACTATACATGTAAAGGCTTATGAGAGAAGAGAGAAAAAAAAGAGAGATGAGAGAGAGAGAGAGAGGAGAGAGAGAGAGAGGAGAGGGAGAGAGAGAGAGAGAGAGAGAGAGAGAGAGAGAGAGATGAAGAGTAGAGAGAGGAAGAGAGAGAAATTCGAATTGTTTTATAAAATAATAATGACTCAAATAAAAACAACAGCAGGGATTACATGTATATTTGCCACTTCAAATTTTTCAATTCCTTATAGTCAAAGGTAACTTGGGTTAAAACGTATTAGACGCCGTCATGATTTTAAATTGGTGATCTGTCATATAATTTTTCCCGTACCCCTAAAGCAAATAAACACGTGATACCACGGCCATTCACTTCCTTAACAGACTTCTCGTGGTAATCCCCGTTACCGCTTTTACTCGAGACAAAGGGCTCACGGCCGGGTGTGACGTCTGTCAATAGAATGGAATGCTTACTCACGTCCATGGCACCTGGATCCTGCCTTCACTTTTGTCGGAGTCCGTGTTGCCCTACACCGATTTTGTATAAAGTTTTTTTGGATTATGAGCATTACGTTTGACACAATGTTAACGTCGCCTTTTTTGTATACTTTACATAGACAGACAAGTGCTAATGAAAATGAACCCAGAATTTATACACTTGTGCCTCTCATTGTAGAGGTCGATTGCGCAAAGTTTCAAAACTGTACGATATTTTTTTTGGGGGGAGGGGGTTGAAATTGAAAATGTAGCATCACAACGAAAATGTTGACGGACAGACGGACGGACAATGTGATTACTATAGGGCACCTGCAGTTCATGCGGGGCCATAACAAAAGGCCCATGGGCCACATCGCTCACCTGAGTGATATTGGCCCTGTCTGAGCAGTGGTGATATTAAAAGGAGTTTCCATCAATCTTTATTCCTGTGAAAATGTTCACCCCATATTGTTGCCAAAAGGATCACAACTGATAATGAATTCATATAACACAGCTATGCCCCAACACCTATAATTATAACCAACACCACCTTGCTGTTTTGCTAAAGGTCACAAGATCATATATCATGTTATAAAATGAAACATTTTGCCATAGGAAATCTAAATACATATAAAATGGCGAAGTAACAAAGTATCAAACGTAATCATAGTCCAAAAAAGCACATACAAAATCGAGTGTATATATGTTTTTGCGATTATGATTACGTTTAACACGATGTTAATTTCACCTATTTGTACTTAAAGCAAAACCGAGTAGAGCAGCTATTTTCATTTTAACAAGAAATGTTTGAGAAACGTAAATGCCCCTCATGGTGCAAAATTCAAAATGCCGTTCCTGTTTAAGGTATTTTGAAATTGGTGGTTTAAACAAGGCAAAACCATTCATTACACAAATAAGGGTAAAATATCTATTCATCATGATTAGATGTCAAGATTTTAACAAAAAATAACAGATATGACAAATCTTTAGCACTTTGATGTTGGCCAATCAGATTGACCTTGATCTTTGGCCATGTGACCTGAAAATCGCTAGGGATAATTTACTCGATCTCTAAGGACAACAGCTGTACCCAGTTTTGTTGGGGTCAAAAGATTTTGAGCGGACAACACATAGGGTATAGACCAATGAATTGACATTGACCTTTGACTTTGTGACCTAAAATTCAACAGGGATCATTTACTCTCCAAGGACAACACCTGTACCCCGTTTTGTTGTAATCAATCAAAGGAGTCAAAAGATATTGAGCAGACAACACACCTGGTTAAGATCAGTGATTTGACCTTTGACCTGAAAATCATAAGGGATCATTTACTCTCTAAGGACAACACATGTACCCAGTTTAGTTGTTATCAAGCAAAGGGGTCAAAAGATATTGAGCGGACAACACATGTGGTTAAGACCAGTGCTTTGACCTTGATCTTTGTCTTTGTGACCTGAAAATCAATAGGAATAATTTACCGTCTATGCCAAGTTTGGTTGATATCAAGCAAAGTAGTAAAAGATATTAAGCGGACAACACCAACACATGGTGTTAAGATCAGCGTTTTGACCTTGATCTTTGACATTGTGACCTGAAAGTCAATAGAGATAATCTCCTCTCTAGGGACAACCCCTTTACCAAGTTTGGTTGTTATCAAGCAAAGGGGTCAAATGATATTGAGCATACAACACCAACACATGGTGTTAAGATCAGCGTTTTGACCTTGATCTTTGTCTTTGTGACCTGAAAATCAATAGGAATAATTTACCGTCTATGCCAAGTTTGGTTGATATCAAGCAAAGATGTCAAAAGATATTGAGCGGACAACACATGGGCTTAAGATCAGCAGTTTGACCTTGACCTTGTGACTTTAAGATTAATAGGAATCTCTGTACTAAGTTTTGGTTGCTATCAAAGACAAGAGGGGTAAAAAGATATTGAGCGGACAACACATGGTCTACAGAACCGACCGACCGACAGGTGCAAAACATTGCCCTCTTTTTTCAAAGGGGGGCATAAAATGGCCCATATTCTTAGTCTAATTTCTTTTTCTGATTTTTAGATTATTATTAGTTCAAGGTTATGTCTTTATCTATTTGCGTTTGCAATAAATTGTATTTTGAAATTAATCCCGCCCGTAAATCGACCTGATACCCCGTAGGCGTGCAGGCACGTCTCACCTTTCATGTAAACCATCATCCATCAATTCCAAATGTTCAACCCCCGCTTACCTGGCTGTTCATCTATTGCAGGATACGGACACGTTCCTTGCAACAATCAATGTTTTGTTTCGTGCAAGTGGGGTAGTAACTACGTTTTAATAGGGTCTGTAGTAGAAATAAAAATACCAACAACCCTTATTCTTTAGAAGTTTCTTATTACGGTACAGTAAAACATCATAGCGCCTCTGGATCAGTGGCCAGGAAGTACCCATCTTTATATAGTCTATAAAATATTCATGATTTCCTCTTTAGGCACAGAAATAAATATCACTTCACGATGGAGCATGTGTTCGTTTGAAGCGCGTTCGTTTACTGTATGGGTTTTCCTGTAGTAATGTAAATAATTAATTTGTTTATCAATAAGCAACTAACAACTGTAATAGGTTATAGACGTACGCTATTCTGAGACATGCCACCGCTTCTTTTCAAGCTGAAAAGAAAAAGATAGTCACAAACAATTATTTGAATAAACAGATAGTATGTCTACATCGATGTGTTAGCAATAAATTGAATTAAACAAGCTATAACTGTGGTTGGGAACGACCAACACCAAATGCCCCCCCCCCGAAAAAAAAAGGCCCACCCCCTATCTGAAATGGTGAGAAAGAAAAGATGTCAAGTCCAGAAGTCAGACTTTAAATTTTAAATGCAACCTAAAAACTAATTTGGCAACCATTTTGAAATGACGGCCAAATCTTGAATCAATTGAAATGAATATGAAGAAGTGTTGATGGTAGATTATGAATTGTGTACCTCAAGTTGACCACAGAACAGATTATTCATCATTTTGATACTTCTCCGTAATATGGGGCCATTTTGAAAATGGCGCACAATTCTTTTTTTTTTCCAAGCTGGAGTATCTTGAAAATAAGCAGGTTGTCAATTGAAGTTAATTAATATATTTTTCAAGTAAATGTAAGTAATCTTGTTAATTGAAGGGTTTTTTTTTTTAAATATAAGGTTAATTGGTTACATTGCAAAATCTGATTCCATTAGCAAAATCTGATTCCAATTACTTTTCATTTATTTCCAATTGCATCATACTAAGACAATTAATGCGAAAAAAAATATTTATCAAAATCTTAAATAAAATATTGAAATCTTTAATTGCCATTCTACCATCTATCACTATACATTTTACTTGTCAATTATCAAAAAATATATTTAGCATTATATATAAGTTCAACAATTTAATGTGCAGCGGCGAACATTGCCTACAACTCAATGGCAGAGCCATGGGCACCAAGATGGCTCCCAGCTATGCCAATATTTTTATAAGGAAACTTGAACGTAATCTACTAATGCAGTTACCAAAACGGCCTCTAAGTTGGTTGCGATTCATTGACGACATCGAGATGAAGTGGGTAGAAAGGGGAAACCTTGACAACTTTATTGAACTAGCTAAGTAACGCATTCACTGTTGATATTTCGGTATCCAGTAACGTCTTTTTAGACACTACGTCCAAGAATGTTAACGAAAATGTCGAACTCAGTCTCCATACCAAACCCACTGACTCACATTTGTATCTCATGCCGTCTAGTTGCCATCCTACGCATACATTCAAAGGAATACCTAAAGGTTTAGCCACAAGACTCCGTCGTATCTGTTTCACTCGTGCACTTTATAAAGAACAGAACACTCATCAAAAAGCCCAAGCAGCTATTGATGAGATGTCAGAACACGACAAATCGGTCTTAAGGCCGCCATGGGAGGTTCTTTGAAGACTTTGGCCATTCTAGAGCTAATGTGGAGTGGAATGTGAAGAGTGGAATATGCTTCTTTCTAGAATTTTGTTAAAGTTTTTTTAAAACAGGGTGGTACGTAGTAACCATTGGGACTCTCACCGATTTTCTGGAGTTCCGAAGTTCTGAGAT
>CAJDSM010149179.1:0-12069 GCA_903981925.1 Ostrea lurida
CAAAAATACCGACATCTTGTAGAAATCCTACAATTTGAAACAATAGATTTAGAATAAACAAGCTCTAATACATCTTTACAGTTCAATGTACGCATAGTTGCAGTAGACCATGGTACCAAATATGCAATAAACTTGCAAGGAAATATTTTATCGCTATAGATTGATGAATAGAATAAGAAATGGGCAAATATTTATACCACATTATTTACTCACTTCAAGCAACCATGAAAATACAAAATATGCACATGCGAATGGCATGGTTCGCCTTGAAAACGCACTAAATGCTGCGGACGACAAAATTTACCTGGGGGGCGGGGGGGGGATGCGCCAAAACTAATTCCTGTACACGGGACCGAGTACATTGTGCAGTCTGCACACATGTACGAAAATACCTATGAGTTAGTGCCAAGTCTCCCTTATTATCATAATTCCATTGGCAAAAAACCGGAATTAAACTTCCACTGTTTCCTACTTGCAGGGAAACACGTTGTCTTTTCTTGTATCAAGCCTCTCGCCGTGCTGGATTTTTCAAAAATCTTCAACAGGGGAGTCATCAAGATAGCAAATATTTACCATGTTTAGTTTCAACACTGTATATTGGTAGACAGAATTTTTGCACGATTATGTAAAAGCAGGAAAATCATCTAGGGTATATAAAATTGCACATGGCATACAATATTGAGAAGAGAGAGAGAGGAGACGAGAGAGAGAAGAGAGAGAGAGAAGGAGCGGAGAGAGAGAGAATAGAGAGAGAGAGGAGAGAGAGAGTTCTTCAAAACATGGTTCTACAGTATATTCCGGCTGATATGTTATTTATTTCTCGGATTGCTTTAATTCGTGATTTTTTTTTTCTTTTATTTGGGTGATTAAGCCCTATGAACTTTACGGTCCCTTTCATGAACTTGCGATGTATGATATAAAAAAGTCAAAAATGAACTGCTTTTCAGAAATAATTGAGTAGTCCATTTCTCACACATCTCACGAATAGTATTTAGAGATTTGAGCGGCGACAAAATATTTGGGCACTACAACTATTACATTTTAATGTTGACAGAAGAACAGATTAGTGATCCGAAATTTTTACACTTGGTATTCATTCAGGCCAAAAATAAAAGTAGTTGTGTTCCGCTAAACATTCCCAGACAAAAATAGGATCAGCGTGGGTAGGAAATTGATATTGTTTTATATTCTAAATTTTATTTCAATAGTAGGCAAACACATTAACATTAATAAACGTCAAACAAATAAAAGTTTAACACATACTAATTCATTATTTATCTAACTAACTATATGGAATTCCAAGTGAAATTTTATCTTTCCAAGTTTTGTTTTTGAGCTTACAAACAAATTTGATACATCCAATTTGCTCAGATGCTTGACACAGTAAATTAAAACGGAGAATCATTAATAGGAACATATTTTTGTCCCGAATTTTTTTTTTCTTTTAAAATTTCAAAAAATTGAAAATAAAATTTCTGGTTCGGGGCTATAATTTAGACTCGGTTCGCGGTTCTAGCGCGAAACTCAACACTTTATTTTAGGCCTTAGTTTCTTTTCATGATGATTTCACAGAATGTACCAACTCTTAATTGATAATAAAAAATTTAGTTGTTGGGAAACACTGAAACATAAAATTACAATTATTTCATAAATAGGACAAGGTAGTGCAACACCAAATGCAATCAAGCTACATTTCATATTTTGCGTTATTACCATGTACCATTTTACGTCCGCCTTGATCCTTGAATCAAAATAATTATGCCTAAAAAAGTATTTCATTTTTATCTTCCTTCTTTTTTTTTTTTTTTGATAGTGAATAACTATCCCACACATAATTGCTTACACACACGACTTAATCCCTAGCTCTAATATATAGATACATTCATTCTTACTACATTTTTGCGTGATCATTGACATTTTGAATTACTAGTAATACATGATCTGCAGTATTGATCTTGACATTTGACATCTATGTATTACATTTTGTCGTTGAACTTCGAATGCAACAAATTTAATCATTGAATTTTATTCATTTATTTATTGCGTCATTCACACGTACCAGGCACAACTATTAGACGCAGCGGGGGGGGGCAGCCCGACTCCCACATACCTGTTTTTAACAGTAGGTGTAATAGTGTACGCTTTTAAAATATAATGCACATGTAATAAAGTTCCACCCCTCCCAATTTTTACAGAGTATGCGGACACTTACGACACAATAACTCAAATTTAAGATGCAAATACTATCCCCCTTTGACACACACTTTTGAAAAATACAACAATGTCTAGGATTATACAATTTTATGCTGTTGTTCGACAATTCTATAACTGATTGTAAATGCTATCGGTGTTAGTAATTTGGCACACTTTAATTAAGTTTTCTTCATTTACAAACCACAGTCTTACAAAAAAATGCATTTAAACCATTTCACGAATTTCAAAATGCATAACTACCAATATTATGTTTAAGCATCATATAGCTTCATTCCACAAATGTATAGCTATTATTGGGGAAAATATCGCGGTTGCACGTATGTGTTTTAGCTTTTCTACTAGCCACATCAGGGTTGCATATTGAGTATCAGTTTCATTTCGACTTTACATTCATGTACTGACAAGCAGACAGTCGGAGCTGTGGGTGAAACAGAATTTCAAATGTGTAATTGTATTTATACAGACAGTAAGAATAAAGGGAGGAAAACAAAAACGAAAACAAAACCACAACTTGCAAATGTTTCTCAAGACAATGCCACAAGGCTCGGTTCTTACGCAACACAAATGGTACAAAAACTTCTCTTTAGTAAATACGTAGTGCTCAATATAATGAATGATCGGAACTTATAAAGCTGGAAAATGTTATTTAATTTTGGATTATATACCACTGATCTTTAGATATTATACATGCTCACTTAATGCATGTTTTCTAACTTTGTGGGAAACAAATCTTCGCAGAGAAATTACCAAATTGGAAAATTAAAAATTTCAAGGTCATTTGGATCTATTGAAAT
This sequence comes from Ostrea lurida, assembly GCA_903981925.1. Lineage (NCBI taxonomy): Eukaryota > Metazoa > Mollusca > Bivalvia > Ostreida > Ostreidae > Ostrea > Ostrea lurida. Next base: position 3,009 of record CAJDSM010149179.1, read on the forward strand.
TGGAGTATTATAAATTCATCACTTTTATACTTCAACATGAAGATCCGTTGACCTTATGTAACATGTTGATCAGGACAGTTACGAGTAGATGGGCATTGCGTCTTATTATGCAGAGAAAAACAACGCACACACACACACACACGCAGAGAGAGAGAGACGGAGAGCAGAGAAGAGAGACGAGAGAGGAGAGAGAAGTGAGAGAGAGGAGAGAGAGAGAGAGAGAGAGAGATGAGAGAGAAGAGAGAGGAGAAGAGAAGTAGTATCTTCAATGTACTTGCCGTTGAATTCGCAAAAGGAAAGCTTACAAGCACATTCACCTTTATATTACAGATTATTTTTAAAAAGTTTGGATTGGCAATATGCCAACTTACACTGACACGAAATTACTAGTAAAAGTTACTAGGACAAACTAGAAAAATTTACTGTCCATAGTAACCCACTAGCCGAATAAGTACCAATTTTACTAGCGCGGTAGTACTTGTACAATACTTTAGTAAATATCTACATTTTCTGCAAGTACTATTTATAATTCAAAACTTAAGATAAAAATTATACTAGCTTAACAACTAATTCTGTACAATACATAGTAAAATTCAAACTTTTGTATTTTCAGTATTTTTACCTAATTTCAAAAACTCAGTGAAATTTACTTAGGTAACATTAACTAATTTGTACAATACATAGTAAAATTAACTTTCTGTACTGTACTTTTTACTATTAGAACTAGTGACAAATTTACTAGTAAACCATAATTAATTTGTACAATAGAATTTGAGCAAATTCAACTTTTGCACAAGTACTTTTTACTAATTTTTCAAATTAGAAACATTTACTAGCTCAATATTATTATTCTTCCATTATCCAGTTACCTTCTACCCGATTGCCCGTGTCCACAAGCAGCGTGTGGTACGATAAAGATCACTCCCTGCTCAAAGCCATAAGACGACGAGCATGGGCGCCAAAATTTTGCAGCCCTTCCACCGCAATGGTGACGTCTCCGCTAATATTCGAACATGATTCCCCACTTCTACCACTTTGAAAGCACAATATAACTGCAACATAAACTATTAGAGTAATTAATTTTAATTTCGATTATAAAAAAAAATAACAACATCACTTTTAAAACAAGAAAGCAGTGGAGCAATGTTTCTTACAGGCATCGTGCATTTTCTGACATGATATGTACATACAGTTAATAAAATAATTTCATTTACTTTAAAGTCTTTTCATGTGTAAACTAAGAATAATGCAACAGCAGTGGATATTTCTAATCAAGAATACAACGTTAAATAAGTGAGATAATTCACCATGATTGGTAATTATTAGAAGCTGATGTTTTTGCCACTTGAGATACCATGATTACAAAAATCCAACCTAACCATTTTACTAAATATAAGATAATGATCAATTTGATTTAATACCCTTTAAATATATAATAAAAAATGGTTATTCATGGAGTTTTAATGAAATTGCTTTACAAGAATTAATACCAAACTAATTATTTTTCATTTTTGCAAAATATACAGAACAACAAATAATTCCTTTTCACAACCTGTACATCAAATTGAATTGCCTAATTAAGACATTGTTGTTAGCATGGGCATTAACTTGCTTGAGAGGGGATGAGGCATTCAATTTTTGATGACACGAACACCGACTTATCCACCGTGTCCCAAGAGATATCTTGACCTTGTTATTTCTTTTAAGTGCTGGGACAAGCAACATTTTGAATAAAAGTGAAGAGTTTTTGACCAATATTTTTTGGATATCAGTTGAACACATATATTGACTACAGCTCTTGGAAAAGAAATTTTCACATCCCGTCATTTCTCTCCCTCTATACTATACATGGAGGCATTCCTCTCCCATTGGACAGGAATTTTCTACTGCTACAAGGCTGTCTTCATTCTCCATAAACTTGATCTGTCTTCTTGGGTTTTTCCTTAAACAGGAGCAGGAAGACCAGCAATTGCTAAGCATCATCCAGGATCTATGGAGTGAAAAAAATGGTTTTTGATTATTATTTACATGCGATAACACAAGCAATTAACAGATAATAATTGTCCCATCATGTGTACTATGTGTCTACATTTACGATACTGATATGTGAAAAAGTTAAATCTCAGAGAGCTATAATTTCACAATATCGTGCTTGCAACAATTAACGTTTTCCAATTCATTATTTGGAATTATTCGCACAACTTGACCTATATTCGTATGCTTTCTTAAAACAAGCTATGTTACACCAAAAGTATCAATTCATATACAGCTATTACAGCTCGTTGTTCTGATGTTCCTAAGTTTTGAGTATGAACAAAGCTCAACTTCTTCAGAAAGTTCGATTTCTATTTTGTCCTTTAACAACGAAAGAATTGAGATGTTATATTTTTTATTCGCCTTGGGTGAGGACATCCTCTATCGATTCATTAAATGATTAACTTCAGTCTGTCCACAACTGCCTTACAATATCTAAAATTAATAAACATGCTGGATACTTATCCAATAGTGTAACAATAAATAATCATGTTAACTTTTTATCCTTCAATGTTATTCTTAAATGGGTGGTCAGCTTGAATTTCTCTTAGAGATTAGCTTTTTAACCTACTAACCAGCACGTTACATGTACAAGTTGATACTTTTATTTCCATAAATATTTTCATACGAGGAAAGAAATATTGAAAGTGTTTATGAGCAGGCTCCAATTTACTAATAATGTCCCTTGTTCTTCCGACATCCTCGTCATGGTCAGATCTGGGCGAAAGAAAATGCTGAAATGTTCTCTACTCAGCAGATTTCTTTGTCTCAAAGGGCGCGAATCATTGACGATGCAATTTGATAACCTACTGTGGCGGCAATCCCCTGGTCCTTAGGCCAAAATAAACAATAAGTTGTGTTTCCGCTAACATCTTACCAGAAAAATCCTAGGGTAGGTAGTAGGAAATAACCATTTCTATTTTACTTTTTTTAAATTTTATTTTCCAATATGTAGGCGAACACATTACATTTACATAACTACAACAATATAAATGCATCTTACACCCTACATGATTGCATTTTATGGTTTATTGATCATTAACTATAGAATTTTCTATTAGTGTCTTTATACTTTGAAGGTTTTGTTTTTGAGTGCAAACATATCACAATTGATTGACACAGTTAACTAAAATGGAAATCACTTGGACTTAGGAATATATTTTATCCAGAAAAGTACGATTTTTTTTCTCAAAAATTCAAATAAAATGTTTAGGTCGCGGGCCTTATTTAGGTCGGACTCGGCCGTTAGCGGAAACTCAACGACATTTTTATTTTAGGCCTTTTCCAGTAGATTTTTACCGAGGGATGATAGTAATGAATCAACAATCACCTAAAGCAAAGAAATTATATTCAACAGTCTATCTAGCTACAGTCTTAAACTAGATTTCTCTTCAGTGTACTCTAGGCAGAAACCTATACTACTCGTATGCAACAGAGTTGCATTGAATGTTTGTATTTGAAATCATCATTAATGCTATAAAGTAAAACAAAATATCATTTTGGACCCTAACACTTCAGATCGTGAAAAATTAATGAAGTGCAATATCTTCTAAACTCATATGTAAATTAATCTTCATCCTTACTATCTTACGAGAACATGCACGTGTCTCCTCTCTCTCTCTCCTCTCTCTCTCTCCTCTCTCTCTCTCTCTCTCTCTCGTCTCTCTCTCTTCTCTCTCTCTCTCTCTCTCTCCTCTCTCTCTCGTTCGCATTGCTGCATGGCAAAGGTGATTATTTGTAAAATTATGTAATTTCCAAAAACAAAACAATTTTGTAAGGATGGAATTTCATTTTGGTTTATGTATCTGAGTATATTTTCACCTGATGTATGCTTATCCCAATATTGATGTATCATTGATTTCGTTAATCTGAATAATATACAATATCATGATAGATGTTCGGTGTCGATAATTAACCACCATGCATGATCAGATTCTGATGACTTGCCAAAAATCGACCCCACATTCAATTAGGAAAAACACTCTGGACTCCTGATTGACAACATACTCATTGGCACGTGGACAAGGCTGATTGATAGTGGTTACAGTGTCTGTCAAGATACAAATGGAGTTTTATTACATGTTATTTTGTTTTCTTGGATTTATCTATAAAAATAAGTCTAACATATTTTGGTATCACACCCTCCGGTCCGGTATAGCTTTTCCGTTGTTCCACTTTAATCTGGCGGGCATGATGGTGCATTTAACATGTGCACCAGGACTTTTGCAAGACAATGATTGTGAACAAGAGAGTAATTTATATTCTTTGGCTTATATTCCAATTACTACTTCAGTATGTAATTGCTAAACGATTATCCCCGCAGATTTTTACATGCTTACTGACATTTGCTAGTTGACACAATCACTATACAGGGTACATGCACCGTATGGCAAGAAAAGACTTTTTTTTGCGCATTTTCATTCTAAATTACATATTTTATCTAAAATGTTTCACTAAATTCTATTTGATATAACAATAAGTATACTGTTAATTCTTTGAGCACTGCATGATGTTTTAAAACGTGTTTCATTTGTTTCTCATTCCCTATACATTACTATCCGGAGGTGTGCACTGGTCGAGTTCAGCTTACAAATTTCAACTCAGGTGTGACAATCATTTTTGGGGGTATAATACAGGTGAAGAGAAAATCGGCATCTGAAAGAAATGGCGCGATAAGAGGCAATTGTTTAGGTACTTAAGAAATGCATGTCAGCCTTTAATCTAAGAGAAAACGGTAGAATCAGAGCGTATTTTAAACATGCACGGAGACTTTATTAGCCTATGCTGCATTATTATCAGTTGAGAAAACAAAAGCTGACGTGGGCAATCACCTTGATGCAAGGTACTGTTACGTGTGATATAAATTCAAGTCAAGAGTCGGATATTATTATGGGAATAGCGATTAACCCTACACTTACACATGTAAATAAAAAATACAGCTGTCATTCTAATTTGTGATGCGTTTGTTGTTGTTGTTTTTAACTTTGGTAAATGCATTCTATCAATATCATATAAAGTAATAAAGGCATTTTTAATATTGTAAGAAATGTTGATCAACAGCCGTATTTACTATTCTACGACCGCAACAATTACTTTCCCACACTAGTCGCGTTGAAACTTGGCGATGGCAGCGTCAAAGGGTTGATTTGTTTGTTGACTCCTCCAACTGCCCAATGAGATTCAAGTTGCTCAGACCAATGAGCGCTCACCTCGTTTGAGACGTATGAAAAGCTTAGCCGTGACGTAACTCGAAAAGTTACAGTATTTTGCATTTAGTAATATCTGCCACCAGCCGTCGCCAACTTGATCATAGAAAGTGGTAAAGGGGCAGTAATTGGTGTGACCGCATGGGTAGGCGCCGTGTTTATCGTGCCACATTTGGAGATTTGAATGTCGCGCCCCAAATTGTCATTCTCGTGCGGGAGTAGCCCATTTGTGACTAAGGCATTAAGTACTAAGGCATTTAATACTATTGGTGGTGCCACCAGTCCAGCTCGAAGTCTAGAAATTCAAAAGTGGCTTCTGAAAATTTGGTTATATTTGTTCCATGACACTCGTATATCGGTTTTCCGGTACAATTGCTACCGACAAGGCTAGAAATTATGTTGATTCGACTACAGGTGCAGCAGCAACAACAACCGTGTGTTGTCCATGCAATACTATTTATTCGACGACGAAACCAGTGTCAACAAATAAAACGATAACAGTTTTAGATGCACTCATGAATCCAAAGACGGACATTCTTCGGCAACACGAATTTAATAGATAAGAACTGATGCTGACGCACGATTGCAAACCTAATTGAATGACTGCTGTGATCGATTGTGCAAGCCGTTGCAGGTGGCCTCGGTTGATTGTATGATCGGATGCTGATCGTAGCCATTTGTGATATGAGTACTCATTCCTGATTTGTGATCGATCTTTTCCAGTCGAAGGGGATTGCACGACCTCGCTCGATCATCTACCACCTTTCATACGGTGATCTTTGGACCAAATTGCAGTCTGCGATTGCAGATGGAAATCTTTGCTAACATTGCCGACTGATCGTACCTCGACAAATTTGCAATCAATCGCAAGTGTGCACGATTCAGGAAACATGCGATCCAGTATGACCTGTGCAGTGGTGATAAACAATTGATAGCGAATAAAAATAGCTCAACTTCACTTGTGTGATGACGTGATAGGAAAACAGAGGATTCCCCACATGTGTTTGTTTATACATTGACAAAATATCTTTAGTTAAAAAAAACCCACACACACCCGACACTTGAAAGAATTTTACTTTAATTTGAATGTGCTATAATTACTTGTTAATTCCACTCGGAACACCGTAACCCTCAATGTGTAGCTAACTTGCTGAACGGATAACCCATTAGTACCCGTTGGAATCCGGGTCCTCAGCATCCAGTTGCATGTCGTAAGAGCTGACTGAATGGGGCGGTCATTCGGATGAGGCCCAAAAAAAACCCCGAGGCCCCATGCATGTCACAGCAGGTGTGGCACGATAAAGATCACTCCCTGCTCAAAGGCCCCGAGTGCTGAGCATAGGCCTACATTTTACAGCCCTACACCGGCATTGGCGACGTATCCATATGAGTGAACTATTCTCGGTGGGACGTTAAACAATAAATAATCAATCAATGAGTGGTATGTCAACTCATGACAGTGACGGACGATGAGTAAAACAATGCGATGATGTCCTGGAACAAGGATAGAATGTTTCACGGTTGTTATCAAACTAGAGTGTTTTAGTCGGCAAAAGTGCTTACAAAAGGTGATAGCTTCAATTGATATAGAGCTGGACTTTGCAAGACAACTTACCAGCCTTAAGCTTATGAAATGTCATCAATTGTAACATCCTTGCTGAACTTCAAGAAACATGTTTCCGCGCCGATTTAAAGACATGCACTTTCTTCCACTTGCGGCATGCGTGCCATCCATAGCAGTCTAAAGAGTATACGGTTTACATAGGGATGGATGATTGCCTTTAAGGTAAGCAATAGATTGAAAAAAAAATCTTAAACATGACTATTTACTAAAACGATGATTACCTGACCGATCATTAAGTTGGTCCAACACACTGGTTTTCAGGAGAACCAACTTGGGTCTCAATTGTATATCTTCGTCTGGGTTCTGCAAGTCATGGATGATCGTTTTTTTTATAGCGCTTTATCTACCTTAAACAAAATATCTCAACTTATTCGATACGCAAGATCTTGTTCTTGCGTCTGGATAGATTTTAATCGAGGCAAGTACTTACAGACAAGTTATTGTTGCAGGGGTATTCAACAGATCACAGGTTAAAGATAACATTTCGTAAATTCTATGGTCGTTATAACAACTTTAGTTTACCAATATGACCTTCCATTGAGTTAAATTGCTGTCTGATATGTTTCTATAGCCTTGTTAAGCCTTTTTTCACACACTGATTTGACTACGGATTGCTTCAGTTTACCATGATCAAAGACTATGGGCTCACGCGGGTGTGGACCGGCCAACAGGATGGCTTTATCCTCCTAGGTACCTTGATCCCACCTCTTGGTATGTCCAGGGGTCCGTGTTTTCGACTCCAAGCTTTCGCTCTATTGTGTTATCATCTATTAGGACTTACGAGATTGATCACTGCACTTACTGGAACCAGCGATGTATCTTTGTTGTAGGGTTTTTAATGCCAATTTTTGGATCAATCAAGGTATGGTAATTTCAAATTGATCCTGATTCTTCGGAATATTGAACGTATTTTAAAACTGAAAGGTGACTTTGAAGAATTTTCATCTCTTGTGGAAAATTCTTGGATGTATAAGTAGGATTCCCAGATGTTTGAAGTAAATCCTAGTTCATTTAAAGGCATTTATATTAGTAACTTTTACAAACAAAGCGACATTTGTTTACTTGCTTTATTCAGCTGGAACTTTAGTAGAAAGAATTTCATGTAGTCTATGTACTCATTACCCACTTCTGGCTTCTTAAAAACAGGGATAAATGTACGCATTTTCCCTCGTAAATGGTGAATATGGGATTTAATAAATTCGAATAGTTTTGAATCCATTCAGACAAAGTGTCAGCTCCTCTCCCTTAGATTTTGTCCAACGCCTGGCTTATTCTTTCCACGAATCCATGATAGTCATGAAAATTATGTCGCCATATTAAATGAGCGAGGTTTTCCTCGGGGGGTGAATTTAGGACTTTCAAATAAGGGACTTAAAGATCTCATTTTGGACTATATTTATATCCCCCGTAATAATATGCCCAGCGGGACTATAATTAAATGAGGAAGAGGGAAATGTACACTTTGGAGGATTTTCGTTGTACACTGTTCAATATCATCGGCATCTGCAACGTCTGTTTGTTAATTAAATAACTTGGATGCAATAGTGGAATTATAATCTATCATGAAATACAATTGTTGGAATTTCATTTTTAAAGTAAGGCGAAATACAGGACTGCACTTTTTTTTATGGTTGAGGAATGTTGTAATGTTGACAGCATCGATTCTTTATTGTCTAATTGAGATTGTATAGGATCCGGCGAGGTTTTCTGGAGTTCCCACTTATCATAATACGAGATGGAACAAAAGTCTGTGATGGACACATAACCCCAATTTATTAATTTCAAGTCTGTTATTCCCGGTGTTGAGGAATCCAAGTAGGCTTTTTTTCTTGTAATTATACACAATTTTTTCAAGGGACACGAGTAAAGTTTGGTGCAAGTCTGTGTGATGTGCGGACCCAATGTTTAGTTAAAAGGAGTCAAAAGAGAAAACATCATGTCATTATTTTTATCACTCTGTGTGGGCTGATGTCCAATGGACATACGTCGTTCTCACGTCTCTTAGGTGGGATTTGGTAATACCATGTGCCATGCATACAAAACATACCGATCTGTAGGTTGGTCGAGCGACTCGCATAGATATTTCCCTTGATATGCTCTCCAACCTTGTCATATAGACACCATATGTTAATCATTTTCCTAATCCAGATATTATTCTCCGCTTGTTACGGCAAGAGTAATACTAATGTTGATATCT
>CAJDSM010149187.1:0-10679 GCA_903981925.1 Ostrea lurida
GTGTGACCAGATGACAGGGGTGCTTACCGTCCTAGGCACCTGACCAATCTCTGGTGTGTCCAGGGTCCGTGTTGCCCCAACACTTTGCTTATTGTATTCTTATTTAGGCACTTACCGAGATTGATCACTGTTCGTTATCTGGCCTTTACATTTTTTCATTCGAGAGTAAACTTAGAATTTCGGAACTTTCCCCCTCTTTTATCTGGGGGGATCGAAACAAGAAACTTAATCATTAGTGCAATTGTATCTTTAGTGATCAATGGGAAAGCATTCAGATGATAGCACAACAATATAAATCTTTGAATTTCTTCTCCTTGACTGGAGAGGTAGTGCAAAAGTAAATTACATATGTGTAAATTTACCATTGCTATGCAAATGTGGCACATGAACGCAAAGTAAATTTACTACATAACAATCTTATGGTCTCATTCCAACATGAGATGATAACTTTGATCCCCCTTTGTCACAAGTGACAAATTAATCTGTTGCATATATTTGTAAACCATTCTCTTTCCTCATTTTTTGAATTTTTTATCCATTGCTGATCATTTAAACTTTTTTTCACAATTTCTGTTCAACATACTCTAACTTTGGTCTATTGGCATCTTTACTCTCGGCAAACCAATAAATTTAACTTGTACTCAAATAAAATGGCATTTAAATTGTCTACGCAAGAAGTAGTTGTCTAGGACTCCATCATGAATTCTTCCAAAAATTGTTGCAAATAGCAAATTACATATGGTCTCTTTTTTTCCCCGTGAACGACATTAGCAAATTTGCTTTTACACAGGGGAGTAAATTTACACACACATGCAAATTTACTCCTGGATCCTGGAGTAAAGGTTGGGCACATGAACAGGACTAGAAAATTGAGTCATATTGGACATAGCAAAGAGAAATGAGATCACAAGTTTCTCAGCACTTGGCTGATTTGCAAAACATCCAGAATCCTATTGTTGGGACAGATTAAAATGAATCTCCCAGAGAGTTTGATAATATTGCTAATTCAATAGAAATTATCGAACCTAGAAACCAGTCTGTGCATGAGATAAATCAAATTTTGGAATTTGATTCTCAGAGACAAGTAGATGTACCCCAAAGTTGTAACTTGAGTGAGAATGATCATGATTCAGGTGGTGCAGATTTAGAAAGCGATGAGAATATAATTCATCTGAACAGTATTTTTAGTACATGTAACTCATATAGCGAGTCTGAAAGTGATAAGGACAAGAGGACCATGTCACAGAAGCTTGGGGAATGCATGGGCTATAACTTTTCATATACCAAATATGGCTTTGTCCTCTCTGTAAGATATATTAAAACCATGTTTTCCAGATTTACCAAAGGACCCCAGAACTCTGTTGCAGACACAAACAAGAGGTTATTAAAGACTGGCTGAGGTACGCCAAAGATCGAGATGGGAGGAGACGACAAAGGGAAGAAAAAAAGAAAGAGCAGGAAAGACAAAAGGACGGTGAGGAAATGAGCGCGCAGGATTAAAAACTTTCAAAACATTTCCAGAAATATTTTTAAATTTCTATCATCATCTACATGTGCCTTTCAAATTGATTTTGTACGTTCAACAATTTAATTCATATAAAAATAATTTTACAAGGAATCATTTGTAATGTTATCTATGTTTGCCCAACAATATATCATTATTTCAGCAGAGGGCCAATATTAGGCCAACCTCAACAACCAATGTTGGTTGTTGGTTGGCTTACAATTATACCTACATTGGCCCAACAGTATGCCAACATGTTGGACCAACGTTGGGCCGATGAGCAAAATGACCGTGGGCCAACGTAGGATTACCAACAGTGGCCCAACGTTGTAAAAAAAATTGGGCCAACGTTGCCTTGATATCTGGGAAAATCTTGCATTATGGTGTTATCCCGATACAAAAGTTTTGCCTTTCATGTATCCATATTTCAACTGAGTAATTCACCATGAAATAAGCTCAGAATAACAAATAGCAAACAGTTCATACTCTTTATTATCACATATTTACCCCTTTATCCAGTTGATATCACTTGTGTGATATTTTTTTCATATCACATAGTACAAATGTATGTATTCCTACGCCGCATGACGAAATCAGGATGACATAATTCCCAATCAATCGATATTATAAAAATATTGATGGAAGTGAAACTGATGTTGATGACTTCTTCAACATTTAAAAACAATCAATTTATACGATTGTTATGAAATTAGTTAAGATTGAAAAGGCCTGCCATTTTCAAATACTGCACTGCAGTCAAAATGTAAACACCCCCTACCCCCCCCCCACGTTTTTACCCCTGTTCCGTCTGAAACTGAACGAGGTACTCTGTAAATCTCTCCGAGTGTTAGAAAATCCGATAGACCACATTACGACACAAACAAAATACCCGTTGTCACGTATTTATTCCTTTGATTTAAGGGATTATCATCTGATCAACTCCATCGTGCACGCACCGAACTCCACATCTAGCATCTCTGCTCTGAGACATAAAGATTCCATCACGAATACAGATGTAAGAAACCCAAACCCAATTCACAATAATAGCTCCACGACCCTCCATGGCACAGGAAACAAAAATTCTGTCAGTGGCGATGTTACAGATATTCCATTCTATCGCGACAAGAAATGGAGAGAGAGAGGAGAGAAAAAAAAAACATCGCGTCATCTTATACGTCATCACTGGATGACTAATATTTTTACACAATTTCTATGTAATATGTCCTAAAATGTATTTTTCTCTCATTTACGAATAATCTCTTATGATTTAAAACATTGCGACTGTCAATACTCTTATTTTTTTTAAATTTCCAACAAACTATTTGTAGCGCCGTAATGTTAACGTTGCGTAGGTAATTCGGCCTCAGGTAAACAAAAGAGAAAATTTGAAATCCTTATTCATTAGGCTTAGTCTGGATAAAATATATGATAAAAAGAATCGCCCATGGTTTTTGGTTTGATGTGATGATTACCCAACGAGTTGTGTGTTTTCTATCCCCGAGCATTGGCGAGGGGATAGAAAACACACAACGAGTTGGATAATCATCATATCAAACCACAAACAATGGGAGGTCCTATATTTATATAATTATTTTTGGTTTGATATGATGATTATCCAACGAGTTGTGTGTTTTCTATCCCCGAACCTTGGTGAGGGGATAGAAAACACACAATGAGTTGGATAATCATCATATCAAACCACAAACCATGGGAGATCCTATATTTATAGAATTAAAATTATTCAACATTGTAGTTAAACATCTTCAGTGCAACATACTGTAAGATGCACTTTACATTGTTTAAAAGTTTAATTAGGCTTACATTCAGCTCATCGTATTTCAGATATTTAAATCTTAAAACATCATGTATTCTTATATGGCCATGGAAAGCTATTCTGGCTTTAAAAAGTATGCAGTATACTGTCAGAAATGTCATTAGTACTATCAATCCCAATTTATCAACGGTTCTTTTGGTGATATGCTTACTTCATCGTAGATTTGTGATAACGAATCCACAATATCTGTGGTCTTTAATCTTCCACATCTACATTTTTTCCTGTACTCGGGTCTAGAAACATCCCTGCACAGTTTGCTAGCACCTCAGATTTTTTACGGAAGTATCACTGTCACTTGACACACTAGAGGTGGCTCAGGTGCCTAGGAAGACTAAACATCCCCTGTTGACCGGTCACACTCACCGTGAGCCCATTGTCTTGATCAGGTAAACGGAGTAATCCGTAGTCCAATAAGACTATGAAAAACAAATGCTATGAAACACATCAGACAGCATTCGATCCAATGACAGGCCATACTGGCAAACTAAATTGTTATAACGACCATAGAATTTGCGAAATACTGCCTTTTAACGTGACTGTTGAAACTCCTCCAACAACAACTTGTTTGTAAGCAGCATTGATTAAAAAACTGATTATACGCAGAACAAGCTCTTGCGTATCGAATAAGTTCATAGACATAAATACCATATGCAGGTGATGATGGAATATTGCTACATATTGCTGCATAAGTATGGGAAGTTGACGATGAAGAAGCTGAAATCGTCCGTTTGTCATAAGTTGAGTTGTTAGTTTGCCGTTAATGTCTATATTCAATTAAGTATCCAATACTTCAATAAATGTACTGCCTCGGAAAATTTTGGTCTAAGGCCGTGTGGTCTAGAATAATAAACTTTTTCGTAAACCAATAAAAGATGATTTTCTAAACAGCTTTCTTTCGTATCACCAAGTAAAACAATTTTTGGATATATTATAATTATTTTCCATTGGATTAAACCACTGCACAAAATCATTTCAAAATAAGTTGACTTGAACACAATCATAATATATAAATTTCTTAATGTACAGCATAGTTTACCTTACATTTTATTTGCCCATATTTATAATAAATATTATTATCATAAAGAAACTGAAATTCAATAGAAACGAAATTATATGGGATAATGTGAAAAACAATGTGGAAAATTACCGAATAATGAATATTTGATTCATTTAGCAATAATAAGGAATACAATTCTACAAATTTCGCCCAATGAGAAATCTTCTAATTTGCTCCGACAATTACTATAATATATAGATTCATTACATATCTTGTTTAAAGCCTAAAAACGAAATTTCATCAACAGCGATTTTAAAAGATGGATATAGCTAACCCCTGAGGGTATGACTTACATACTCCCATTTTGCATGCAATATGACTAGATATCTTGAATAAGATTTTTTTTATCGAAGGTTGTCTAAATTACTTAACTATTTGTACTGTTTAAAATGCTTTAATAAATACGGATGATTGTGTTCTTGTGCATATTTACATACGTTTGGGAATTGTACAAACTTATTTTCTTGGAGTGCGGGGCGTTTCGCTCCAAGACGATTCGTCCAAAAGACGTTTCGCGCTATCAAAAGGCGGTTAGCCCCAAAATGTTTCGCTAGCAATGTTTGTCTAATAATTATTTGATATTATTCTGTCTTTTGATATTCATACCGAATTTAAAAGATTTTAAAAACTATTTATGATGTAAAAGTAATGAAGCACAATGAACGGATTCACAAAACTAACGGTGATTGAAGTAAAACTACCGCCATAGTACTGTTACTCAAAATCTGATAATTACATCGGCTGGGATTATTTTTAATTTGGAGACATAATGAGACTCTTTAATTATGAGATGTCATGCCGTTTATAATATATTGGGGTATTGAAAAATGCACGGGATGTTAAATTACATTGTAGGTGCGAATCGTCTTTTGGAACGAAACGTCCCGTTACCTTTTCTTGTTCCCAAACTGTGATTTTCTCCACCAGTCGGTCGATTGATTACTTTCGTATTGGATCCTACAAATAAGTATTCAATTAAAAGCTGTAAGAAAACTAGTTATTTTTAATGATCATCAAAATTCTTTAATGACTTTGCACTGTTTGAAATAATCAAATATTTGATAATTCTTCTTATGTATTTTACAAACCCTTGGGAGTTGACAAACTTTGTTTAGTAATATCAGAACTTTGAGTCTCTCCACCAGGTGATTGATGGATGATATTCGTACGAGTACCTACAAATAGCTATTAAATTAATGACATTGGAAAACCTAGTTCTTATTACAAAAGTACAATTCTTATTAGAAACATACAACGTGTGTCGTGAGTTTGAGCCCCGCTAATGTTATGATCGTGTCAAACCGAAAACGTGAAAATAAGTAGTGGTCTTTCTGATGTTACCTTCGAAAAGGAAGTCAAGTGTTACGGCAGGAGATGGCACGTAAGGGAACCTTCACTGTCTTGACATTGTATTGAGAGATATGCCAACACTTTTGGATTTATGGAAATTAGAACAGAACAATATTCCTTGATCTTGTCCATTCAATCAATGACCTGACTAATAATTCAAATAAGTACGTTGTAATAGCCGCTTTATATGTACCTTCAATTGATAGACTGGTAGTATCATCGGTATGCATCAACGCTTCACTCTCGCTTCGGTCGTCTTCAATGTTTTCACCATTCGTCATGTGACATGTATCTACAAGATAGCATAATTAATTATTTGATGAAATAAATACCATATATTCATTTCCCCTCCGTGTGAACAATATTGCCAGAAAATAAATATCTAGTAGAAGCCAAACTCTGAATAAATAAGCTTGATATTCCTGAACAGATCCTACCAGAAGGTGAAGGCAGTGCAGCATCCTCAGTGACATTTTCTCGATGTTGTCTTCTGTTGACTACGGATGGAAAGGAAAAGAATTAATATATTGCTCGCCAGTACAATTTAAAATTATTTGACTGATAGCAAATACAGAATAAAGATGCTATAATTACTGTTTTGTCGCCATCGTTTGATATACCCTCTTCTGTGTAAGAAAACTATAACCGTAACTACAGCTATTGGAATGATGAGAAGGATAAGAGCGACCAGCTCCGGACCAGCTCCCCCGTGGTCTGTACTCGTGGTGTGTACTGATGTCCGATTCTGTTGTGGAACAGCGTGGGTAATACCTCGGGTAGATGTTGAAGAAAGTCTTGTAGAAGAATACCATAATATAGAGTACATGTGACACTTTCTACTAAAATTTGCTTTAAAATCATAACCATGTCCACTTCAGACATGTCTATTCAGGAATAAAAATGATATGAAGATCACTTACCTGTTCTCTGGGAAACACGTTGGGTCTGTAAATTTTATAATTTGATATCAGATGGAATGAAAACTACAGTTACTATTAAGGCATTTTATCATTGTCGTAACTATATTCATTATTGAAAAGCGACAAAAGCTTAGACACGAAACCGTTAAGTGTATGTAAAGGCAAAGATAATGAACAATGATCAATCTCATAAGTCCCAAATAGAATACAAAGCAAGAGTTGGACAAACATGGACCCCTGGACACACCAGAGGTGGGATCAGGTGTCTAGGAGGAGTAACTATCCCCTGTAGACCGGTCACACCCGCCGTGAGCCCATTGCCTTGACCAGGTAAACGGAGTAATCCGTAGTCAAATTAGTGTACATGTATAAATAGCTATGAAACACATCATGCAGTTTAGTTAGATAATGTATAAAATGCTCTAACGTTGATATTAACTATATATATTAACACAAAGAGCACAATCTGCATTTTTTACTAAGAGCGAGGTTTTCAAAACTTACATTTATAGACTGTGTTTGACTTGTAAGCGTCTGATGGACAGCGATTTGGCGGCCTTGATACACATGACGTAGAATCCAACATCCCAGCTTTATTATAAATGGGACATTTGCCTTAAAAAGGGAAAGGTATGAAAATTGGAAACAGTGTGACGTTTGGATTTTGTAAATATTGCAGAAGTAGTGATTTTAGATTTAAGCAATTTGACATATAACGTAGAAGTGGAATTTTATGCGAGAAACATATTTATCAATTTTTTTCCATAAATGTAGACAAATTTTTTTTTAGCGACTTTATGATTTCTAGGAATGATAACTATTACCTCTGATATGGAATATGTTATTAGCGATCTAATCACCCCCGCTAATTATATAATGCCTTTAAAACTTCTCAAGCGTGTATTCTTTCCATGATTTGAGAGTGCGAAAAAGACTTTAAATTGATAAAACATACACATGCACTGACAATAGATATATACCTGCTTCTATCCAGATAGGATTTTTACACAGTTCAATCACTTCATTGTCATCCTGCGTTTGCATGCAATGATAGTTTCCCTTAGGGGTGCAAGCTCTTTCAGTAGACTTTTGATTCCATGTTTCTGCCGTTGTTGGACAACCTGGTTCCATTTTGAATGACTCTCCCGAAGTCGCCTATACAATTTGTAGCATGGGGGCGTAATACAACTGTTGATATTTACTATCTGATACTGATATAAAAAAAAACACACGTTATGACACATAACATACAGCAGACAGGAAATATTTCACGTTGATACTAGTACTGATATGATATCTTGTTAAATACAAAATAAATCGTAACATGGTTTTATATACCAGTTGCTCCTCTTATAATGCGACAATAACTCAAGATGTTTACAGAAATTAGCAACTAAATCATACACGTGTTGCTTTTCATAAGGTACATAGCTGATTTACTTATACCTTCCGATACAGTAACTGTAGTATTGGATACATGTGTTGTTAGAGAAATTCAAGGATATATGCATGAGTATTCAAAATTTGGACACTGACTTATTCAGCATCATTTTGACGTTTAGATCCAATCTTGCCCCAATTTCTGGCGTCTGTGTCTCATTTGGAACTATAATACCTATATGTTTTAGATGACTGTAACATGATGCTCAGATTAGTGGAATGTTCACAACGACGCTTTAGAAATAAGAAGAAGAAAAAGACCACCCCTTTCTTAGAAAATTTCCCCAAATAATAAACATAAATGGCACTTATGAAGAATCATTTAGAAAATGTATACAAGTCCACAACACGTTCAGGTAGTGAGGAGAACTATGTTGATTTAGACAAAGTTTTTATTTACTTTGAAAAGATATGTACAAGGACCTTGTTTAAACAGATCAATGGAGTTGTCGATCTTTGTACTGACAGTTTAAACAAACTGTCACGATGTATGTTTTCAATATAATGAAGATTTGGCATGTAAACTAAATAAATAATTTTGATGATTGGTGTCATGATATCAGAATATCGTGTTTATGAGTTTTATCTTATCAGAACACCAATTCAATTTTATATATCGATAGTTTTTATCCCGTAACTTACAGGATATGTTTCCTTCTTTTCTCTTGTGAAATGTCATTTACGTTTAGTTATTATTAGTTGTCAAGAATTAATTCAATTCCATTTGAAATTGTCTATTCAAATTTTCAGTATAGAATTATTGATATTTTCACACTCGAGGAAATGAGACCTTTCAATTAAAACTGAGATGCACCATTCAGTGTTGTTATATTCAGCAAAGAATAGTCTCTATTCTCTATATAGAGAAAACACTGAACATAATTGATATAAATTTGCTCCTCCGAAAAATATTGCTGGTCATTTAATTTTAACTATTGACCGGCAGAGGAACAGGGGAAAAAAAGAAATTTGAAAGAAAATAGTCTCTATATTCCTCGCTTTGTAACGGGAATCCAGTATTCCAAATGGCTCTACTGGTTCTTGAAATGTACCCCAAGTTCAATATTGATGATTCAGACTTATGGTCAGCACCGGTGTATAAATAGTATAGAAGTACGTGGGATATATTAAATGATAAGATTTTATTGTTAACAAGAAGATTGAAATATTGTCGAGTTGATAACGAAATAATACAAATTAATCCCAAAATATCACAGTACGAAGTATTGATTCTTATTTAAATTAAATAAAGCCCTGATAATTTAATAAATATTAAGAGAAATAGAAAAAATAAGGGAGAATAAACTATGTATTTAACTTGAAGAACCTTCCATACACCTCTAAGATATAGGGCTTCTAAAAATCGAATCGGCAAAAGTTGAATTTAAAATAACACCCTAGTGATTCTAGAATCCACCCTGAACCAAAAGAATTCAGGAGTTCTAAGAAGAAACGAACGCTTTAAGTTCTTTGACTCGTGTGAAGAGTGGATGAATTAACTGGCCACACATCAAAATGAGGAAGGCAAATACATCTAAAAATAGAGTAGGCTTGAGACTATAATTTCAAGCCAATGATATACGAGGAAAAATTACGTGTTGGAAAGTATGATACAAATGCGGGTATAATGGAAAACCATCAGAACTAGAAAAGGTAAAACAAAGTAAAATCAAATTCTGACCGTAATATGAATATTAATAACCAAAAGAACTAAATGACATGAAAACTAGTATGATAATAGAGTGACTCTGAAGACCAAGTTTTTTAGTATAAATCAGAAGTAAAATCACAATTGTTACACTCTATTGAAAACTTGCTGCCCGACATTATTTTTACAAGTTTGACATCGAGATAACATGGGTCATGGCTCTTGTTTTTCGTTGTTCACTGATGCAGTATCGGTAATGTTATCTAGAGAATCTTGCCATGATTGCTTTCATTTTTTCAAACTCCATCTTCTTTATTAATAGTGACGTCAAGGTTTGTTTTCAATAGCGCGACGTTTTCATTACGTCACAATAAAATCAATTTATTACCTAATGAAGGGTTTTTGTTGTTTTAATTAATATTAAATATTTCTAGCTTTTTTGTGTGTCTATTGACCGCCGGTCCAATAGTTTTTGAATTTTGGACCGGCGATCTATTGACCGGCAATATTGAGGGAATCTGATGCATTGCTAACTATGACGTTCGTAACGCAACGTAATGCAATATACTTTAAATGACGTCATAGAAGTAGCAATTGTAATGCCGGGAATTTTACAATGATTTAAAAATGCATTTATATATACTTTTCCAACGTTAAAGTATTAGCACTAACAAACATATACATGTAATTAGGTAATAAAACAGTTATTTTAATGGCTGATCAGTCAATAGACCGGAATATTTTCCCGAGTACTGGAACAGCTCAATGCACGTTCTATTGCCCGAGGCGCCAGCCGAGGGCAATAGAACGTGCATTGAGCTGTTCCCAATACCGAGGGAAAAATATTCCGGTCTATTGACTGATCAGACATTAAATAACTGTATTACTACTTCACCAAATTAACTCAGTACAAAGTGGGAAAACTC